>VMDR010011713.1:0-27945 GCA_007922815.1 Macrotus californicus | reverse complement strand
TTGTTGAATCTTCATCTCAACCAAATACTCTGATACTGATCTTTAAACAATCCTCATTGTACAGATGTACATTGTACA
This sequence comes from Macrotus californicus, assembly GCA_007922815.1. Lineage (NCBI taxonomy): Eukaryota > Metazoa > Chordata > Mammalia > Chiroptera > Phyllostomidae > Macrotus > Macrotus californicus. The sequence goes on along the minus strand of VMDR010011713.1, from coordinate 27,867 downwards.
TCATGTGACATAACTTGCCGAAGATCACACAACAAGGAAGCAGCAGAGTCCAGATTGAAGCTAGTAGTGTCAGTCACCGCTTCCTGATCCCTTTGGTGCCAGCACCCCATCCTGGTGTCTGTTTATGTTGTCTGGGTTAGTCCTCACGACAACCCTGGGGGGTGGCATCATTATCGTCCTTATCCTTGTATCGTAGCTGAAGATGCCGAAACCCATAGAGGAAGGTGATTTTCCTGAGCGCCTGATGTCAGCATCCAGGACCTGCTTGTGAGTGGGAATTTCTGGCTTCTGCCTTGATCCAATACAAGGGGTGCTCACCTCCTGCTGCGCTTGTCGCTCCAGCTCTTGGGACGCTCTCCCCAAGGGAGAGCTTTACCCCTGGCAGGAAACTCAAATCCGCCCCGTCTGAGCTCTGGGGACTCCAGGGACCTCACAGAGCTCTGTCTTGGGGTCAGCAGCACTTGTCCTCACCTCTTCCTCCCCTAGACACGATTTTTGGTGCCTTCGTGTCCTCTAACCTCTTGTGGACAATCAGCGTCCCTTCCATGGGCTAGAGTAAGGCCTGGCCCACCTACAGAGAGGTGATGAGTGGACTGTCACCTCCCTGTCCTGGGTTCCCACTCACTCCTATTGACCAAACCTCCAGCCCCAGCCTGGCAGTGACGGAAACTCCAGGTGAGATCTACGTTTGGGATGCTGACTTTCCTGAGACAAAAGTGAAGTGACTTGTGGTTTCAGAGACCAGCTCCAGATACACTCCTATCCCCACGCCCCTCCTGTGTGCCAACCGCAGGCCAAGTTCCCATCAAAAATGGCAGAGAGAAAATCAGAGGCTTAGATATAGAGTGGAGAAATCACACTTCCCTGGATTTGTCAGGCTTGAGTGAAAAGCCTTAGCTTCCCGAGACTGCTCACTTATCATGAGAATTAAATCTGGAGTCATTTGTATAGTTAATTGCTCTGATGGCAAAATAATAATAAAACTTCTCTTATCTCTTCCTGGGAGGCCCAGATGATTATAGCCTGAACAAGGTTACTAGCTAAGCCTCCTGAGTTCCAGGAAGTCTGGAGTAGCTTTCGAAGCAGGCCAGCACGCAGCACACAAAAGCTTCAGGCATTCAAGAAATGAGCCCCACAGCTCGGAGACCAGTCCAGACCTTGGAGACCTGTCATCAAAGCTAAGGTGGCTGAGGAGCTGTCTGTGTAGATGTCGGGGAGATTTGTAGACCTGCCAAAGAGTAGGAGTAAGAAGACCTTTAGGCAGAGGAGGGCGACAGCAGCTTCCTTCCCCTTTGAGGGCAGGAAAAATAATTCTTGTTGCTCACCTGTGGGGTGTGTGGCTGCTCTCAAGGGATGACGGACCTGGTGCTCATTGCATCATCCTGGAGCACGGGGGGCCGGGGGCAGACATTTACTCTTCACTGTGAGGTGTGTAACGAGAAGTCTGTCTCTGACCCAGGAAACCTTGTGTGCATGTCTGGGCCAAAATTCATAAACATGAGTATTAAACACCCAAGAGAGAGGCAAAGAGAGTCCAAAGGGGAAATTAAGAGACTGAAACAGAACGGAATCTCTGGGAGAGACAGAATGGTCAAGGGAGAAAGCAAATCCAGGTCACACTTTCTCTCACTAAGAAAGTACTTTCTTTCTGAGAGGAAGTGTGACTAGGAGGCCAAAGAGAAGGACCCAGTGAATCCTTTATTGTATTTATTGTATTTATTGAGCACCTGCTGTGTGCCACACACTTTAGGTTGGAGACAAGCATGAACACATTTATATTCTGGGTAGGAAGAGAAGGACGAAAAACCAATGAGTAAAATATATTGCCTGTCAGATGGTGACAAATGTTATGAAGAAAAGTAGAACAGGGAAGGGGGATGTGAGATTTAAATCCAGGGAGTTAGGGCCCTGACCGGTGTGGCTCAGTTGGTTGGGCATCTTCCAGCAAGGTGAAAGGTCGGGGCTCGACCCCTGGTCAGGGCACACGCCTGGGTTGCAGGTTTTGTCCATGGTCGTGCCACATTCAAAAAGCAACTGATCTGTGTTTCTCTCTCCCATCGATATTTCTGTCCCTCTCTTTCTGCCTCCCTTCCCCACTCTCTAAAAATAAATTTAAAAAATCTTCTAAAATAAATAAATAAAACCAGAGAGTTAGGAAAAGCCTTGCTGGAAAGGGGACAGTGGGTAAAGATCCGCATGAGGACTAGGAGGGAACCGTGCAATGTTTGGTTCAAAGAGTTTTCCAGGCAGGAGGGGATGGCAAGTACAAGGGCCAAGGCTGGAGTGAGCGGGACTGGGGTGAGAGATACAAAGGGTCGTACTGGGCGGAGCCTGGTGGGCCCCTGGGAAGACTTTGGTTTTTATTCTGAATGAAGTTTAAACTGAAATGTCAAGGATAAGCACACAGGAAGGCCTGAGGCTCCCAGGGCAGAATCAATGTCTGGGCTGCAGGCTCTGGCTTCAGTTCATTCATTTATTTTTTTCCACTGTTCCTCTATTATTCATTTTCCAAACATTAAGGGAGGCCCGCTCTGCCCCCACGATTGTGCTGAGCGCTGGAGAGACAGAAAAAAGTCTCTTCCCTCAGCTCTGGAGGAAGAAAACCTTTCAGGGTGGGGTGAGGTCCTGTCTTCCTGCGGGTGGAGATGATGCTGTCAGTGTGACCTTGCAGAGCCACAAGTTTGGGAAATAAGTGGGTGACAAGCTGGGGAGGGGACGTACTTGGGGAAGGGGGAAGCTGGAGATTGTGGGAGTGGGGGTGGGGGAGAAAGGGCAGACTCTTACCAATCATGTTTCTCTCTTCTCTGTCATATGAGAGGCTGTGTCTCCTCTTGGCTCTGAGCTCTGGCTTCAGACTGGGCAGGGAGGGACAGTGGGATGGGCCAGGACAGGTGGCCTTGACATGTGTTGCTTGTTCCCTGACCACTCAGTCTTCACTTTTAGAACAGTTTCCAGAAATGATGGGCGGCAGGGAGAGGCAAGGCAGCTAAATATAGTCCTGAGGCCAGTGCTCAGCCCCGGAGGATCTGTCTGCCATTCACTGCTGCCCGTCACCTGTGGTGTTCACTGCTAGCTGTCCCTCAGAGTCCCCTGTCCTTGCCCTGAGCTTGTTGCTTGCTTCTCACCTAACTTCAGACAGAACTCTGACCGCGCTCTGGTTAGTGAGGCCTGACCCTGACTGAGCCTCCTGGGAGTCTCTTTTTGCCCAAGATCTCTAGCCAGATCTGTGAGTCCTGTGGATCCTGCGGGCCTGGGGTTATGGGGGAGGGGAGGGCTGGGGATCCTGGGGAGGTGTGAGAGGAGGTTACGGCTGGGGGCTTTGGAGAATTTGGGGCTAAGACAGGGGTGCGCAGTGTGTAAGCCTGTGTTTGCAACCCGGGCTGGTGTTTAGGTACTGGGATTGAGACAACGACCCTGGCTGGGGGCCGGGGGGTTATTTCTCGGGCTAGGGCTGACCAGATTCGCGGCACGCTGAGCCTCCCTGATCGACCTTTCCTGTACCCAGGTCCGCCATGTCGGCTGCGCCCAGCCTCCTGCACCAGGAGCTGTCCTGCCCGCTGTGTTTGCAGCTTTTCGACGCGCCCGTGACCGCAGAGTGCGGCCACAGCTTCTGCCGTGCCTGCCTTGGCCGGGCGGCAGGGGAGCCGGCGGCGGACGGCACGGCGCCCTGTCCGTGCTGCCAGGCACCCACGAGGCCGCAGGCGCTCAGCACCAACCTGCAGCTGGCGCGCCTGGTGGAGGGGCTGGCACAGGTGCCGCAGGGCCACTGCGAGGAGCACCTAGACCCGCTTAGCATCTACTGCGAGCAGGATCGCGTCCTTGTGTGCGGCGTCTGTGCCTCGCTGGGTTCGCATCGCGGCCACCGCCTGCTGCCTGCAGCCGAGGCCCACGCGCGCCTCAAGGTTTGGGACCCTGGCGGCCTCCAGCGGGGGTCGGGTCGTGTGGGACTGTAAGACGGGGCAGGGCCCATCAGGAGGTTACTGCATTGACTTGGACTCTGAGCTTCAGGGCCCGGGGCCCCTGGCGTTTCGGGGGACGCGGGGAGGGGCGAGGAAGCGAGGGGATGGGAGGCTGGAGAGCTGAAGGCGGGACCTGGAGGAGAGGGGAGCCGTTTAGAGGCGCCCAGGGGCAGGCCCCGGTGGGAATGGTGCGGCCCAAACCTAGATTTTCCAGGCACGCGGCGGAGACTCAAGGTAAGGCTGTTTTTCTGGCTGGAGCTGTTAGTCCTGAATGCTTCTAGAGCCTGCGCGCCCCGAAGTTTGCGATCCTCCCGGGGGCTCAGAAAAGTCACCTAGACATTGGCACACGGAGACACAGGGGCACACTGGCTCGCCCATGCCGTACGTGTGGCAAATCACGGGAAGGTGTGTGTCTACACAGGCCCAGGAAGGTCTGGCATGAAACGTTTATTGGGCTGCGACAGAATTCACGACACGGGCAGAGGCAGGAGCAGGCGGGGGCGGGAGGCGAGGAGCGGTCCGCGCGGTGGAGAAGCTGCCGGCGTCTCGCGACTGGTGGCCGAGGTGGGCTTCTACGGGTTATTTGTGCCCGCAAACATCATCAGCTTTGCACCGCACTCCTCCTTGGCCCCGAGACTCCTGGAAGGGGTAGACCCCCCAGTCCTCAGGCTCGTGCTGGAGGCCTTCACATTCCTCTAGGGGACCGGCCTCACGTTCCCTCCCGCTCCGGCCGTACACAGCCCAGCCCGGGGCTAGCTGGTGGTATCTCGGTCCCGTGCAGGGGCCTCTTCCTCCCAGGAGCCCTCCCCACTCAGGCTCACCTCTCCTGACAACCACGTAACTCCCAACCACGTCTGTGTTTATCTGCGAAGAGAAAACAGTCTGTGAAACGGGACGGACAGGGCGCCAGGAGTCCAAGGAGCCTCCAGGGGGCAGGTGGGGCCGGATACAATTTGCCAGGGTCCAAATCAGCTCAGCCTCAAGCCTCAGGGAGGGGCTGGCCAGAGGTCTGGAGGAGAAGGGCAGGAAAGCTGGGGCGGCACAGGACGCCAGGGTCTTCGGCGAGGGAAAATGGCGGAGACCAGACTTGACCGGGTGCCGAGACTCAAGAGTAGCTGAATGGGGTCTGCCGGACGCTGGGAACTCACGCGACGCCCTGAAGCCTTGCTGCCTCCTCCAGCATGCCCATGTCGCGCAGCACGACCGCGGTGAGCTCGGCGCCGTAGTCCTCGCAGTAGAAGGCGACCACCTTGTCGGTGAGGTCCACCGCGTCGAGCTGCCCGAGCGCCCCACGTGGGATGTTCCGAAAACCTTCGCGGAGCGGCGCCGCCCCCAGCTTCAGCTTGAACTTCTTGAGCTCGTCCGGGGTCAAGTTCTCCAGCGCCTCCAGGATGGCGTCGCGCTTCTTCCCCATGGCTCAGCTCTGCCTCCTCTGAACCTCTGACGGAAGCGTGCGCAGACCCAAGGCCCTCCCTGTCAGGTAGCAGGCGGGGCTGTCCACGACCTGGAGGACTTCCTGGGGAGATTGTCCCCGCGGCTGGCTGGCACGGGAGGCCCCGCGGGTCAGTCCTTTGGCTCCCACTGGCGGGCATTCAACAACAAACAGCGCCTAGTGGAAGCTCCCAGTTTCCCTTAACGCAACCACTAGCGAGGTGTAGAGGACTGGTTCCATTCTGCTGAAGAGGAAACTGAGGTTGGAAGCCATGGAACCGCCTAATTCCAGGGCCATGACCCTCCCAGCAGAGTGGCTTTGGCAGGAGGTATTAGGACTTCAACAACCTGTATTTCAGGAGCCACAAACTGGTAGCCCATGGTGTGTGGGAAGGCCGATTTGGGGGGTTTGCCAATGTTCTGCTTTTAAGTATGGGGTGAAGCCCAGGACTAGGAGGAGATTGCATTTCTTCTTCACATAGCCTGGATTCACCCCCTGAAGCCTGTGGATGCCAACCTCGTACCCCTCTGGCAGAGGAGACACAATCACAGCTGTGTTTGTCATCCTCATAAAGACCTGTGCTGGGGGTGACTGTTGAGGGGATGGGCTCAGGTTAGAAGACTTGACATGAACAGGCGAGTGGGGGTGGGTGGGTAAGGCATCCTAGAAGTCAAGGACCAGTACTGGCAAAGGCCTGGAGACCTGCAAGTGGATTTGGGGAATGGCAAGATGCCAGCTTGGCTGGAGGAGGAGCTGGCATTGAGTTTGAGTCCTAGAGGGTGGGTTCTGGTGGGGGAGGGCAGTGGCGTCACTTCTTTATGTCTCACCCCCCAGACACAGCTCCCACAACAGAAGCTGCAGCTGCAGGAGGCATGTACGCGCAAGGAGAAGAGCGTGGCTGTGCTGGAGCATCAGCTGATGGAGGTGGAGGTGAGGGGCTTAGTGTGGCAGAGCCCGGGGACTGAGGGTCCATGCTGGGAGTCCCCAGTCAAGTGCTTTTGCCTGTTTGCCCCCACAGGAGACAGTGCGTCAGTTCCGGGGGGCTGTGGGGGGGCAGCTGGGCAAGATGAGGGAGTTCCTGGCTGCACTGGAGGGCTCCTTGGACCGTGAAGCAGAGCGTGTGCAGAGTGAGGCTGAGGTTGCCTTGCGGCGGGAGCTGGGGAGCCTGAACTCTTACCTGGAGCAGTTGCGGCAGATGGAGAAGGTGCTGGATGAGGTGGTGGACAAGCCTCAGACCGAGTTCCTCATGGTGAGCACTGGATGGTCTTCCCTGTCTGCCCCTCAGCCAGGGTTCAGGCCCCAGAGACCTTATCCCATGGCCAGACAGGGACCCTGAGATCCGGGGAGGGCAGGGACAGGCCAGGGTCACACATGGGGTTGGGGTGGGCCCAGGACTGCTGTTCTGGATGTCAAGGTTAGGCACTGCACAAGGGCACTATGTCTAAGTGGGTACCATTCATATCATAGACACTGTAGGTTTGTGTATTTCTTAGGGCAATCGTCTACCACGTGGAATTAGTTTCTTGAAGAAGGGGTACCTTTCTCTAATTCACACAGAGATAAAGGGCTAGAGGTGGCCTTGAATTTTGGGTTTCTTGGCTTTTCTGATTATTCCTGACCCCATAATTACGATTCTTGGTCCACCCCATCCTGAGAAGTCTCCAGGGTCCTTCCTGCCTGCCTCACCTCCGTTTTCTTTTTCTCTCTCTCCAGAAATACTGCCTGGTGACCAGCAGGTGAGATAATCCTGTCCCTTCCCTTTTCCCAACTTGCCCTGGCCTTCAGGGACCCTGGCTGGCTCACCTCCTACTCACAATATGCCTGCCTACTCCCATTCAGTCCACTGCGATTTCCCTGCACTGTGTGTTGAACGTAGAAATGAACCTGACCTGGTCCTTCTCCTCAGGAACCTCCCAGACAGACATGGGCAGGGACATAGGCATCACGGTGCTCAGTGCTGCCTGGAGGGAAGTGGGTGGCCAGGGCAGGCTTTCTGGAGGAGTGTACAGTTGAGCTGGACTCTGAGGGAGGAACTGGAGTTAGCTAGGTAGAGAGTTGGGGAAGAGTGTTGCCGGCAAAGGGAACATCAAGTGCAAAGACTGGTAAGAGGCAGGGGAGATGAAGCTGGTGGGGCAGGCAGGGGCAAACTGTGAAGAGTACAGGAGCTTGGACCTTATCCCAAAAGAAGACTTTAAAAAATTTTATTTGTTTTTAGAGAGAGGGGAAGGGAGGGTGAAAGAGAGGGAGAGAAGCATTGATTGGTTGCCTTTTGCATGTATCCAGCTGCGGATTGAACTCAAAACCCAGGTATGTACCTTATTGGGAATCGAACTGGTGACCTTGAGCTTTGCAGGACAACGCTCCATCCAACTGAGCCACACTAGCAAAAGACTTTAAAAAAAAACTGTGGTATGCTGCACAGAACAAACAACTGACTTTTTAAGCCATTTTTTAGTTTCATCTTCGGTTCCGTGTCGTTAACTGTATTCAGTTGTCATGCAGCCGCGACCACCACCATCTCCAGAGCTTCATCTTCCCAAACTAAAAATTTAGCAGAGGACTTTTGAGCCAGCTGCGATGTGGACAGATCCCGGAACTCCATCACAGTCCTGTCCTCCTCTCTTCCTGGGCACGGCTTCTTGCCCTCTCCCCAACCCATGCCTCCTTCGGAAGTCCCTTCACAGACACCTCCCCACCTCCCCCCACCTCTAGGCTGCAGAAGATCCTGGCAGAGTCACCGCCACCTGCCCGCCTGGACATTCAGCTGCCTGTCATCTCAGATGACTTCAAATTCCAGGTGTGGAGGAAGATGTTCCGTGCTCTGATGCCAGGTACTGGGAGGGGCTACTCTGGGTTCACATTTGTAACTATGTGGTTGGTCAAAGCCTGCAGCCACACACAGGCCTCCCAGTTTCAGCCAGGAAGGTCATCGAAGAAGATGCCCATTGCCCCCTTTACCTCTAGGGTTTCCCTTGGACTCTTGTACCCATGCTAAGAGAAGGACCTTGGAGGGTGTGGGATTTGTAGGTGGGTGACTGACACGGAGAGGACACTGCCTGCAGGAAGGGTGCTGCTGCTGCTGGCAGCAGGGGAGGCTGGGGCCTGGGTTCGAACCCTGTGTGATCCGTGGCCGGTCTCTGCCCCTTCTGGACAGGAGATTATAATCCCTGCTAACTGGGGCCTGAGGGTCTGCAGAGCTGGGAACCTGGGGACTGGCCTGGGCCAGACACTGACTCCAGCGGCCTGTGGCTGGGGCAGCCCAAGGGCTCAGCCTTCTCTCCCCAAGAGCCGGCGTGCACAGGGGTGCTGCAGTTTACAGAGCTCCAGGACACGTACACGTGGCTCTGCAGCCCTCATTGCCTTGCAGGAAGTGGGAATGGAGGGAGCGACCTCTGTTTTATCCAAGAGGAGACTAAGGCCCAGAGACTGGGTCAAGGCTGACTGAAGTCACAGCCTGTGAGGTAGGGGCTGGCCTGGCACCAGGCTTCCTGACTGTCTCCTACTCTGTGACCTGGGCCTTAGATGCTGAGTTATATGCCTTGTAGCAATGTAATCCACCTTCAACTTTGGAAGGAGGCAGTTACGGCCTCAGTTTACAGCTCAGAGAGGTGCAGTCTTTGGTTGAAGCCAGTAAGCAGAGGGGGGCTCACATTCGGAGGGGCTGGGAAGATTTAAGGAGACAAGGCTGGTCCATAAGTTGATTATGGGAAAAGGCTCTTGAGAGGTTAACAGAGAGGAGCTTGACGGATCTCCCTCTGGCAGTGGTGAAGGAGCTGACCTTTGACCCGAGCACGGCCCACCCGAGCCTGGTGCTGTCACCCTCTGGCCGTCGCGTGGAGTGTTCTGAGCAGAAGGCACCGCCAGCTGGGGAGGACCCGCGCCAGTTCGACAAGGCCGTGGCGGTGGTGGCACACCAGCTGCTTTCTGAGGGCGAGCACTACTGGGAGGTAGAGGTGGGCGACAAACCACGCTGGGCACTGGGCGTGATTGCTGCCCAGGCCAACCGCCGTGGCCGGCTGCATGCCGTGCCCTCCCAGGGCTTCTGGCTGCTGGGGCTGCGTGAAGGCAAAATACTGGAAGCACACGTGGAAGCCAAGGATCCGCGTGCACTGCGCACCCCAGAGAGGCGGCCAGTGTGCATCGGGGTCTACTTAAGCTTCCGCGATGGCATCCTCTCCTTCTATGATGCCAGCGACAAGGATGCTCTGGAGCTGCTTTTTGCTTTCCACGAGCGCCTACCTGGGCCCGTGTACCCCTTCTTCGACGTGTGCTGGCACGACAAGGGCAAGAATGCTCAGCCACTGCTGCTCGTTGGGCCCGAGGGTGAGGAGGCCTGAGCTTCCTGCCCCTGGTGGGTTGAGGAGGGTGCAGGGTTGGGGTGGGGGGAGGAGAGAGCTGGGGACTCCAAGAGTTTTGAGAAGTTGGGGGTTGGCATGAATAGGGGACTGCCAGTGAGGGGATGGGGTGGTGGTGGGGAAGGGAGATCTAGACCCCATCAATGAAGAAATCCCAGTTGGGGAACCAGGAGGCCCAAGTGTTCCTACCAGGAAGAAGCTGAGGTTGAGGGAAGCAGTGAAAAGGGTCAGAAGCCTGGGGGGTGTGAGTGGAAGAGCTGGAGAGCTCTGTAGAGTGAAGACTCCCTGTGGCCTCACAATGCCCTCCCTGGGGACCTGTAGCAGCGGGACAGGCTCACTAAATGAAAGGCATCTCACTTAGTGGTTCTCCAATTGGAGCATCAAAACCTTCTTTCAAAACACATAGCAGTGACTTGTTAAAGTATAGATGGCTGTGTTTCTGATTCCGGAATTCTGGGGCAGGCCCGGAATTTGCCTTTCTACCAGTTCTCCGGTGATGCTGATGCTGCAGGTTGCCCCTGGAGAACCACTGGCTGAGGCACCCAGCTGTTGGGTCAGCTGTCCGGTATACAGAGTCAGTTATCAGAGAGCTGTCAGCCCTCAGGTATGGGAAATCCAAAATACACTCCTGCGTTCAACAGTCATCTAAAAACTGCCAGAGCCCATGATAGGTGACCCCCAGCATATTTTCCTTTTCCTCTGGAATATGTTCACTGAGTGTCTTGGACATGGAGGAGATCCCCCAAGTTGCCAACCAAGAGAAGAGCCTGATGCTAACCCCACACAGGGCCCTGATGCTTGTGGGGAATGGAAGCCTCCCCACCCCATCTCCCTGAGTTGGCCTCCAAGCTTACTTGCTGGTTCACACCTTCCTTGGTTTCAGCTCAAAACCCCCCTTTCTGGTCTTTGGAGTAACCACTGAAGCTGAGGGGCCTTTAAGAATTCAGTAGGTGGGCCCGGAGGCTGTGGCTCTTCCTTTCCGAAGGGAAGATGATGGCCTGGGGCCATTTGCTCTCACAGGCTGGGATGCTGCTGTTGATATGGGACAGGCAACTGGTGCCGGAGTGGGAATTTTCTTGGGCAATGGAACTAAGAGGGCGAAAGGAAGGTTGTGGGTAGGGTAAGAAAGGCCTTAACATCTGGCTTGTGGGGCACTCTTGGCTGTGTCCCTCAGAGGAAGGCCTGTTGGGCCCTAGCTGTGGGATGCAGAAGAGGGGATTAATTTGAGGAACTCTTTCATGCTAGAAAATAACACAATAAAGTAAAAGGGTATTTGGTTGTAAAATCCAGTGGCATCAATAAAAACTATTGTAGTCTGACTCCTTTCTCATTAAATCTGTGTGCAGAGACAGTTACCTATTGCTAGGCAGTGACCTTACTGACCTCCCAGCCTTCCGTCTTGACCCATCAAATCTTTCTGAAAACACAGATGTGCTCACGGGATTCAGTGGCTCAAAACTTTCAACAACTGCTGCTGACAGGAGAAAGCCCCATCTTTGGCTTGGTATTTTAGGGGCCCTGCTATTCTCCAGCCTTATCTCGTGCCACTGCCCTGTACCCCCCACGTCATGCAAGTCTGCCAGGACTACCTTTTTCCTTGCCCTTATCCTTCAGGACTCTTGGTGAACACCACCATTTCTTATCTTCCCTTGACCCCAGCACCTCCTCTGGTGTGAGCTCCATGAACTGAGGAAAACGGCCCTGTGACCTTGTCCACGGCTGACTGGGTGAGAGATGAGGTCCCTGAGCCAAAGGCAGTCATGATGGAGCAAGTGTATGGAAAATTGCCTCATCAGGGTGTTCCTTGTTGGGTGGTGGCTGCCTGGCCAAGCCAGAATGACCCTAGGGTTGTAGGAAGGGGAAATGAGACCAGAGAAGTGGCTTCCTCCAGCACTCACTTCTCAGAGGATCAGAATCTCCTCCTTTGTTTTTTGATCCACTCATTGACTGATGGGCACTTAGGTTGCTTCCAGCACTTGGCTATTGTAAATTGTGCTTTTATGAACATTGGGGTGCATAGGTTCTTTTGGATTGGTGTTTCAGGGCTCTTAGGGTATAATCCCAGCAGTGGAATTGCTGGGTCAAAAGGCAGTTCCATTGGTACACTTACACAATGGAATTCTATGCAGCAGAGAAGAAGAAGGAGATCCTACCCTTTGCAACAGCATGGATGGAACTGGAGAGCATTATGCTAAGTGAAATAAGCCAGGCGGTGAGGGACAAATACCATATGATCTCACCTTTAACTGGAACATCATCAACAAAGGAGAAAAGCAAAAAAATATAACCAGAGACATTGAAATTAAGAACAATCTAACAATAGCCAGAGGGGAGGGGGGAGCGGACAGTGCGTGGAAGGGTTTTCAGGAAACACTATAAAGGACACATGGACATAACCAAGGGGGAGGGGGGTGGGATTGGCTTGGGTGGCGGGGAGTGATGGGGGAAAATGCAGACAACTGTAATTGAACAACAATAAAGCAATAAAATATTAAAAAAAAAAAAGAAAGAATCTCCTCCTTTGGTACTTGCCCCCCTTGTGGAGACTCTGGGGTCTTAGAGCAACTGGCTGCGGAGAGGTTTTCTGTGCCCCTTGACTCCTGCGTGTACAGCAGCAACTGGCACCTGCTAGCGCTGCGCTACACGGCAAGGAAAGGCATTTACTGAGAGCGTGTTATGGGTTAATAACTCCGTGCTTTCATTTGTCTCATCCTCACAGCACTAGGCCCCCAAACAACTAGCGTCGCACTAGACTCGGTTGCCTCTTCCCCCGGGGTTCGAGTATCCTCAGGGAGCAATGGTGACACACGCGCAGCATGCCTCTTGGGAGTGCCAACCTGGTGCCAGACTTCTTTCTGGTAGTGGTGGTGGCAGAAAAGTTGTGTAATTTAATTAATAAGTAAACACTGAAAACATCATGGTCGGATTAAAACAAACATAATAAGGAGTACAGAATTTACATGAATTTTTCAGATTCAATAAGAGAGGTCCGCCCTGGTGGATGTGGCTCAGTGAATTGAATGAATGCAGGCCCGCAAACCCAAAGGTCGCCGGTTCTATTCCCGGTCAGGGCATAGGCCTGGGTTGTGGGCCAGGTCCCCAGTTGCGAGTGTGTGAGAGGCAACAGATCGATGTATCTCTCACACATTGATGTTTCTCTCCCTCTCTTTCTCCCTTCCCTTCTTTCTAAAAATAAATAAAATCTTCAAAAAATTATTAAAAAAATAAGGGAGGTCCATAAAATTTTGCATTGGTGCTGGCTGTTTGGATCTAGGCTTCCAGACCCTCAAGTGCATGAGTTCTTAAATTATTTTAAAGATTTAAAAATATAAATATTGCATGAATATTCTTAATATCTTATGGATAAGGGGAACATTTTCTGACCCTGGTCCCCAATCCTAATTTCTTCTCTTCCTCCCTCACCAGAAAAAATCCCTGTTGTCAGTTTGGTGAGTAATTTTTTTAAAAACAATATTTTACTTATTTGAAGAGCATTAAAAGTTTCAAGAACATTGGTTTAAAGAGTCAAATAGTGCCCTGGCTGGTGTGGCCCAGTGGACTGAGTGCCGGCCTGCGAAGGGTCACTGGTTCTATTCCCAGTCAGGGCACATGCCTAGGTTGTAGGCCAGGTCCCCAGTAGGGGGTGCTTAAGAGGCAACAATACATTGATTTTTCTCTCCCTCCCTTCCCCTCTCTAAAAATAAATAAAATCTTAAAAAAGGCAAATAGTTATGAAGGATTTGTTATAAAAGCCTGCAGGCCCTTATTCCTTCCCCACAACCCCGCTGAGGCAATCATTTTGTTAATTTTATTGCTTGTCTTTAAAACTCCAAGTGACACACACAATGCTATATCTTAATTTTCAGGCATTATTTATTAGATGGTCCTACTATGCAAGATGGGATTTTTTCTCTTGTTTCACCACTCCCTCTCCCTTTTCTCCATCCTTCCAAAATAGTTAAATCTTTATTTTTGATTAAACCACTATTCTGGCTTTACATTAACATGATTATACAAATGCTACTCATGGCTAAGCCATGTAATATTCTGATTTATTTTTCTCTTGTCATAACTTTTTGTCTTCTCTCTAATTAAAAATTGTTTTTTTTCCTTTCCTTAGTCATCTTAGTGGTCTCATGAATTCAGTTGCCAACCTCTCTGTGCTGCCAGCTAAGTCTCTCGGTGTGTCAGGCACATGAGGTTGCTACAGAGCTCGCCAACACTGTAAGCGAGCAAGACTGGGGCTGGTCCACGTGGCGCCTTGGTGTAAGACCCAATAAGTAATGCTGGAAGGAGCAGATCTTTGTTTACACCATTCTAGCCTTGGGGGAGCTCAGAGCACCTCAGCTCTGAGCCCTCCTTTCCCACGAGACCCAGCACTTCCCATGCTCCCCACCAGACTATTAGCCAAAAGCCCCCAAAGTGTCCCTTGTTCTTATCTTACCCCGGCTGTGCAAACAGTTGTCCAGTCTCTCTGGATCAAAGTCACCATCTTCACCCAGCAGCTCTCTCCTTCAGGATCTGGGATACGTGTTCATCAGCCTCCACGTGATAGTCCAAACAAGCATGTGCTGTGTTTCTCTGGATCATGGTGAAACTCAGGAAAGGCACAAGTCTTAATAGTTCAGGTAAAAATCCAGGTGTAGCAGGACAGGGTCTTGCAAGGAAGTCCTTTGCTGCTCCCAGGCCGCATGGCCCCCTTCCTCACTATCAGCTACATCCTACAAGGCAGAAGCAAGGCTCCTTCTTCTTTCTAAATCAGGTGGTCAAGACTGCTCCCAAGTCACATGGTCAAGAGGCCCCCACCCCCGCCACCAAACCCAGCTGCCAGGCTTGAGTTTAAATCCTCCCTCTGCTCCCCCTCTGTAACCCCATTTCCGACTCCTCCCACAAAGGTTTACACCCACCAGTACTCTGGTATCTTCTGCCTTTCTGCCGCTGTCTTTGTTAGTCCCGGCAGGTTTGGCCCAGAGAAGTAAGGGAACCACCTTCCTGCTCTCCCGCAGGCAGAGTAAGCCCCTCCAGCTTACATCAGGAGTCAAAGTTATGCCCATCTCCCGGGCTCCAAGTGTAGCCACAGCTACTTAACAAATGTATGAAGCTAGCCGGCTGTTGTTGATATGCAAAGTACCTCTCCACTGGTCTGTCTGCTTCCCCATTCCCCAAGCGAGGGCTGTGGGGGTTTTGGGGCTTCTCAGCCTACACCCCACCCAGAACCTCATCCCACCGGAGTCCCATCTAGTTGTTCCATCTAGTGAGTTATCTGTCCTCCTCACTTATCTGCCAGTCTTCTGTGGCCCCAGTCCCCAAAGCCATCATTTCTCCCTCCTGGTGCAGAGACTATGGCTATTTTTTTTTAACTCTTCAAGCTACAGCAGTCTGGTATTCACATGCCCCACATCTCTACCAGAGCCTTTTTCTTTTTCTTTTCTTTTTTTAAGTATATTTCATTGATTATGCTATTACAGTTTTCCCAATTCTTCCCCCTTTATCTCCCCTCCGCCCTGCACCCCCCAACCCTCCAGCATCCCCCCGCCTTAGTTCATGTCCATGGGTTGGACATATAAGTTCTTTGAATTCTCTGTTTCCTATACCATTTTTTATCTCTCCCCGTCTATTTTATGCATACTAATTATGCTTCTTCTTCTCTGTACCTCCCCCCCCCATTCTTCCCTTTCCCCTCCCCACTGAAAACCCTCTGTGTGATGTCCATTTCTCTGATTCTGTTCTTGTTCTAGTTGTTTGCTTAGTTTTTGTTTTCATTGTTTTTCTTTCTTTTTTAGGTTCATTTGTTGATAGTTGTGAGTTTGTTGTCATTTTACTGTTCATAGTTTTTGATCTTCTTCAATTTCTTAGGTAAGTCCCTTTAACATTTTATATAATAAGGGCTTGGTGATGATGAACTCCTTGAACTTGACCTTATCTGGGAAGCACTTTATCTGCCCTTCCATTCTAAATGATAGCTTTGCTGGATAGAGTCATCTTGGATGTAGGTCCTTGCCTTTCATGACTTCAAATACTTCTTTCCAGCCCCTTCTTGCCTACAAGGTTTCTTTTGAGAAATCAGCTGACAGTCTGATGGACATTCCTTTGTAGGTAACTCTCTCCTTTTCTCTTGCTGCTTTTAAGATTCTCTCTTTATCTTTAATCTTGGGTAACTTAATGATGATGTGCCTTAGTGTGTTCCTCTTTGAGTCCAAATTCTTTGGGACTCTCTGAGCTTTCTGGACTTCCTGGAAGTCTATTTCCTTTGCCAGATTGGGGAAGTTTTCCTTCATTATTTGTTCAAATAAGTTTTCAACTTCTTGCTGTTGTTCTTCTCCTTCTGGCACCCCCATAATTTGAATATTGGAACGTTTCAGGTTGTCCCAGAGGTTCAAAACGTCTCTCTTCTTTGTTTTGAATTCTTGTTTTTTCATTCTGTTCCAGTTAGATATTTATTTCTTCCTTTTGTTCCAAATCATTGATTTGAGTCCTGGTTTCCTTCCTGTTACTGTTGATTCCCTGAATATTTTGCTTTATTTCACTTTGGGTATCCTTCATTTGTTCTTTTATTTTTTGACTAAGCTCAATCAGTTCTGTGAGCATTTTGATTACCAGGGCTCTGAACTCTCCATCAGATAGGTTGGCTATCTCCTCATCGCTTAGCTCTCTTTCTGGAGTTTTGCTCTGTTCTTTCATTTGGGTCCTATTTCTTTGTTCAGGGTCCCTGTTAAGTTGTAAGGGGGCAGGGCCTTAGGTATTCACCAGGCAGCACAACCCTTCTTGCTGTGGGGGAGGGGCCAGAGAGGGAACAATGTAGCTGCAGCTCACCTGCGCCTGCTCAGCTATAACTTCATTTTCCAGTGAACCCTCATGTGAGACTGGGAGATTCTCCCACCATGGCAGCCCCCGCCGTAGTCCACAGTCAGCTCTGAGTCTCAGTTTCCCCGTTCAGCCAGCCCCGCCTACCAGTATCTTTATCGAGGTCAAGCTTGTGTTGCTAAATCCAATGGACACTTCTGTTTTCATTTTAACCTCTCAGCAGCATTTCACATGGCTGATAGTCTGACTTCCTGAAAGCAGTCAGTTTCCTCATTCTTGCTAATCAGCTGTCTTTCTGTTGTGGTCTGCATGCTCCCTGGAGCAGGTCCTGAGACAAGGATTCTAGTACAAGGAAGGTGGTGCAGGGGTCACTGGCAGAGGAGTAAGGGAGGAAAGGCAGCCACTTAAGGGTGGAGTTTTTCATTTTCCCCCTTTTTTTGAGGTATAATTGACACATAAAAATTGTTAGGGGGTTGGTAACATGGGCTGTGAAAGAACTCACGAAGAGAAGAAAGTGCAGAGAGTAAATGTTTTATTCTTACTTTTCCAAGGGAGGGAAAGGGCTGGGTGTGAAGATGTGCACCAGCACCAGCACCAGCACCAGCACCAGCACCAGCACCAGCACCAGCACCAGCACTGAGGGGTTGGGGCTTTGAATTTTTATCAGGTAATGGGACAGTGGTAGAGCAGGATGTTTCAGTTGGGCTGCAGTGGGTTTCGATGTTATCTTTGGGTGCAGGGCCCAGTGGTCACTATGGTCTGGCATGTCCTGTTTCGTGGGTCCCCAGAGCCTCTGTGCCTTCAGGGCCCTTCCAGTAATGTGCTAGTCCTGAGGATAAAGGCTTACACAGCAGCTAGGGTCCATCATGCTTGGGGGTTTAGTTAGCTCTGGGAAAGAGGGCCTGAGAAAGTAGCTTTTGTCTTATTAAAAGTTGCATGTATTTAGAGTGTACAATGTGATGATTTGACATATATACACTGTGAAATGATCACCCACAATCAAGCTAATTAACACCCATCCTCTCACATAGTCATTATTTTTCCTGTGGTGAGAACACTTAGGATCTACTCTCAGCATGTTTCAAGCATACAACATAGTATTATTAACTACAGCCACCATGCCGCCCGGCACATCTCTAGAACTCAGTCAGCCTTCGTAACTTTGTCCAAAGGGTGCTCTATTAAGCCAGTTGCCTCAAGGAGTGACTAGACCTTAATTCAGAGGGGAAACTCTGGGAAATGGTGGAAAATACATACCTCTGAATTATCCCACCTAAGGTGCAAGTATACTGGGGTATTGATATAGCAACTTCTGAAAGTAGTTGGTTGGGAGCAGAGCGGCACTTTTGGCTTAACGGGTTATGGGCCTAGCAACCTCAGGGTCTGAGGGCGTTAGTATCTGAGTGATTTGTAGACAGGCTGCTGCCAGTGTCTGCTATATGCCCCAGATAGAATTTAAGGTACATGAGGGCAGGGACTTTGTGTATTTTGCTTATTTCTAGATCCCCAGTGCCTGGCACATAAGAGTTGCTCAATATATAGTATTTTAATGAACAAATGAATGAGTGAGGAATTCATGAATTCAATTGTAAGGGTTCAGAAATAGGCTAAGCAAACTAAAGTAGTAGACACTGGAAGTGAAACACTTTAGGTAAAGGAACAAGGAGAACCTTTATAGTAGGGAAGAGGAACTTAAGAATGATTTAGGTTAGCGTAATTATGGAATTCAAATGAAATGACATGAAATCCCTGGGTCCTTAACACCGCCCCTGAGCTGCTGAATACCCAACTCCAGAGTCTGCCTTTGGTCTTGTTCTGTGATGTGACACATTGGTTATTTCTTGAGTTGGAATCTCTATGTTTTGTAGCCCAAAGCACCCCAACAGACATAAAAAACTTGGTATATAATTACATAGCTTTTATGTGCCTCAGTTTCTTCATCTACACAATGGGAGGGGTATCTTCTTCATGGGGTTTCTATGAAGGTTTAGATGAGTTAACACAGGCAAAGCACTTAATACTGGCACGGAATAAATGCTCAATCAATGTCAGTTGTTATTAGTGTTTTATTATTAATATTTTATAATGTAACATGTTATTATACTATGTGTTACTCTTCTATATCCTTAAAATGTTCAATTTTCAAAATTAAACATTTCTAGTTGTATTTTTGACATTTTCTATTTTTTACCTTAATGTATCATGATCAGAGAATAATGGCAGGTATGGTTTCTGCCACTTTGGGGCATAAGATTAAAATTGTTTTTGTAAAATGTGCTTTAATTCTTAAAAAGAACTATATTCTATTTCTAAAAATTAATCTTTGACATATATCTATTAATGCTACCTTATTAGTTGTGTTGTTCAGATAACTAATCACAATTTGTTCTCAATTTTTACTGAGGAAAAGAGTGAGGAAATAAAATGGAATCATACAGCTAAGCTGCTAGATTACTAAAATCTGATAGGTTAAGGCATGAGGAAATGATTCCATTCCTGTACTAACTAGCCTGGGAACTTAAACTCTTGAACTTTCTGGTCCTGTGTCGTTGCCTGGATGTACGTGAGTTCATTATACGTCAATACTTGTATATACACCAAATCTCCAGATAACCCTCTGATTATCCCCTGGAGGACTCATGAATCCAGGCCACTTAATAACCACCTGGCACATCCATCATCCAGACTGCCAAAGGTGACCAGACCTCCTGGGGCTCATCTTCTAGGCCACCTGTCATCGATCATCCGGACAGCCCAACATTTGACCGATAACCACCCTGGACCAATCCTAGTTCTAAGAATGCAGGACTGACTGTTCTGAAGAATGCATTTTTTGTTTTTGTTTTTGCATTGTACTAGGATAGAATGGACCACCTCAATAGCTTCTGAGGCTAATAACATTTCTTCCACCACAATTACTTCAGCAAACCTGGTTCCCCTCACTTCTGCAATATCATGTAGAATTAGTGATTGAGTTTACACAAGAATGCACTTTTTAATTATAAAAAACTCTTAACTTTTCTTTTTGGGGGGAACAGTTCTTGTTTTTTTTCTAGCCAGGTTCCTAGTTTGTAAACTCAAAACCTTTAAAAAAATCTTGAAAAAATCTTTATCATTTATTTCTAAGAAAGCCTTCAGACTTTTTTTTTTAGTTTATTTGACACTAATTTCTAAATCTGTCCAACATCCACCCCTCCCTCCTATGTCCCTAACTTTACATCAGTGCAACCTTTTCTCAAATTCCAGTTTGTTTCTAGACTCAGTGCCTCACCTCTGAGACCTTTCTGTCCTCTATGCCCAAATAACTTTCATTATCAAAATTCTGGAAAAAGACCCCCAGCCCATGGCTTTTTTATCCTCACTGGTGGGCCCCTTTTAAAACCACATTTCCTCTTGCTCTGTCTGTGAGCAGGGAGTGTCTAAAAATAGATGTTCCTTCTTTCTTTCTAGATGCTCTCAAGATCCAGCCTTTGTTCTTCCCCTCACCGTGGCCCTAGCACTCAGCTTTTGGCCACATTATTGCTCCAATTTTCTGTTGCAATGCTTTTTGCACTTTTCTATATACAGGTTAATTTTTTTTTAAGAGCTAAAGACACTATGGAGCAATCCACTGCTACTTACCTAGGTTTCATTGGCATTTTTATGACCAGGAAAAGGAGTTTTCAAAGTGAACAAAAGAGCTAGGAGCTAGACCAGTTCTGCAATAATATCTTAAGTCCTCTCTACTATTTCCTTCTTTCTTACCCATTCTTTGCTTCTCAGACCAGTGTAGGGTATTCTTTGACTTGTCCAAAGCTGAAATGCCAGTTCTTTGTTTACTCAATCAACATTTGCTAAGTTCCTTTTAATGTGGCATGTACCATTCTGTCTTGGGAATATACATTTGGATAATTCAAAATTGTTGCCTTCAATAAGCTAGAATGAAAGAAATAACCACATAAACATTTAATGGTCTCAGAGTGTGAGAAATTCTAATAGAGCTATGTGCAAGAGAGCCAGGGTCTGAGTAGGAAATCAGGACAGGCTTCTCAGATAAGATGACAGCTTGAATTGGCACTTGGAGAGCAAGTGGGAGTTGTTAAAAATTACCAAGAGATGTAGAAGACATTCCAGGCATGTTCAATGGTAGGTGGTATTAGTTACCTAAAACTGCATGACAAACTACGCCAACATAATGACTTAACAACAATAATCATTGCCAGTGGAAATGCAAAATGGTGCAGCCACTGTGGAATTGTCTGGCAGTTTGTTACAGAACTAAACATACTCTTATTGTACAATCCAGCTGTTATCCTCCTTGGTATTTATCCAAAGGGGCCAAAAAGTAGGTCCACACAAAACCCCACACATAATGTTTCTATCAGGTTTATTCACAATTGCTAAAATTTGGAAGCAACCAAGAGTTCCTTCAGTAGGTGGGTGGACAAATAAACTGTGGTCCATCCAGACAAGAGAATATTAGGCAGCACTCAAACTAAATGAGTTATCAAACCATGAAACCACATGAGAATGTAACCAAATGTAAATGCATGTTGCTACGTGAAAGAAGCCAGTCTGAAAAGGCTACACACTGTATAATTCCAACTATATGATGCTCTGGAAAAGGCAAAACTATGAAGACAGTGAATATATTACTCTGGTGGAGGATGTTAATATTGGGAAAGGTTATGTCAGTGATTTTCAACCAGTGTGCGGCAAGAATCTTTGAAACATGCCATACCTGAATATTTAGTCAGGTGCACTGACCCTTCTTCCCTTAAACTGTCAAATAAGAAAAATAACAACAGCCAACACATCAATAGCCATCTGGTATGAAAAAATCAAAGTTATGCCTATATTTTTGTCAGATTGGCAAAAATGTAATATCTTTTTTAGTTTGCCGCAGAATTTTAGTTATTAGTTTATGTGTGCTGTGAGATAAAAAAAGTCAAAAATCACTGGGCTATGCATATGCGGGGATAGGCAGTATATGAAAAACCTTCCCCTCAAGTTTGCTGAAAACTTAAAACTGCTCTAAAAAATTGTCTATACTGTCCTTGCCCTGGCCGGTGTGGTTAGCTGGTTGGCGTGACGTCCCGCACACCAAAAGGTTGGGGCTTTGATTCCCAGTCAGGGCACCTACCTAGGTTGTGGGTTCAATCCCTGGTTGGGATGCATATGGAAAAAAGCTTCTCTCTCTCTCTCTCAATAAACATGTTTAAAAAATAAAAAGTTGTTTATACTTAAAAACCCAAGCAAGCAAAACATAACAATAATTATTTTTTAGCTCCCGTGATTTCTCTGGGTCAGGAAATTGGGGATGGTTGGCTGAGCAGTTTGACCCGGTGTTTCTCAAGAGGCTGTGGTTAGATGTCAGCGAGGGCTGCAGTCATCCGAAGGCTTGACTTTGGTTGGCTTCCAAAGCAGCTCACTCACACGGAGGGTGAGTTTGTACTGGCTGCTGGTGGGAGGCTTCAGTTCTCCACCAGAGGCTCTCTACAAGGTAGCTTGGATGTCCTCACAGCATGGTGAGTGGCTTCCTCCAGCTTCCAAAGAGAGCAACCCAAGGGAGCAGGGCAGACGCTGCAAAGCTTTTCAAACTCTAGTCTTGGAAGTTACACACCTTCACCTCTGCTGTATTCTACTGGTCACACAAGCCAGTCATGATTCAATGAAGATGGGAACTCACAAGGATATGAATATTCAGAGAGTAATAACATTAAAGGCCATCCTTGATGGCGGCTACCACATAGGCCATGCTAAGTGTAACTGATGTAGTGTGCTTGGGTTAACAGTGGTTAGGTATAAAGCTGAAAGTTATTTATGGACTAAATTGTCAGGAGCGAAGGAGATTGACTTTTAACAATTGGTAACAGGGAAATGTTAAAAGATTTTTG
Source organism: Macrotus californicus (assembly GCA_007922815.1). Taxonomy (NCBI): domain Eukaryota; kingdom Metazoa; phylum Chordata; class Mammalia; order Chiroptera; family Phyllostomidae; genus Macrotus; species Macrotus californicus. The sequence continues at coordinate 5,441 of VMDR010011713.1, read as the reverse complement.
AGAAGAAACCTAGAGTGGCAACCTGTCTCTTCTTATCCAAATTTGGCAGCAAGAGTTTTCCAATATGTTTAAATAAAGCCCCTTGAGGTTCTCTGCTTTCTCTTTGGGGCGTGTGAAACCATATGTAGATTTACACATATCAGGGAGGAAACTGATTGATGTTTCTCTCTCCCTCCCTCTCTCTCTCTAAAATGAACATATCCTCAGGTGAGGACTAAAAAAAGTTTGCTTTTTCATTAAGATAAATATATTTATGATGGGAATACTGTTACTGTCATTGAGGTTCCTAAGGTCACCAAAATAAAAATTGAGAGGAAACAGCCCTGGCTGGTGTGGCTCAGTGGATTGAGCACCGGCCTGCAGACTGAAAGGTCACTGGTTCAATTCCCAGTCACGACACATGCCTGGGCTGTGGGCCAGGTCCCCAGTTGGAGACGTGAGCAAGGTAACTGCTGTTTCTCTCCCTCCTTTCATCTCTCTAAAAATAAATAAATAAAATCTTTAAAAAAAATTGAGAGGAAGCCCCAGATAAATTTCCAGACAGATTTTATTAAGTTTATGCTCAAGCATAAGGGAGGTAGCACAAAGGAAAGGAAATCCTCTGACTCTGGAATCTGGCCAGGGATCTGGCTCTGCTTAGTTGCTTTTATAAGCTGGAGGCAAAGCAGACTTGCATGGAAAGGCAGGCTTTGTAAAAAGGTGGGCTTACATGAAAAGAGGGGCTTGTGAAGGGCTCAGGGAGTGGAATTTTCCATGTCAGGGTGGGGCTACTTCTGTCAGTTTGCTTGGCAACTATCTCCATGGCTGTGCTGTGAGGGAAGGACGGTGGTGTTGCTTATTCCTGCTGCCCCAGGAAGGTCAGACCTTGATCAACTGTGTGCGTGGAACAGTGGTTTCAACATCTTCTGGACACTTAGTTTTAACTTGGCTTTCTGACCAACCAGTTTCTTCCATGCCCAGGCCCAAGTCTCTATACTGTCTCAACCCTACATTTCTGTATATACACTCAACATTCTTTTCATTGGCCTTATGTATTTATTCAAGAATAAATACTTTTACTTATTATAGCTTCAGGGTATTGCTTTGATATAGCACATCTGGCTGTGGAATGGGATGATGTAGTAAGAAATTTTTTTTGTGGATAAAAATTCACTGCCACCCATTTGATGCCAAGGGAGGTCCCCAGTTTGGAGTGGTGATGGGAGAAACTTCATTCAAGTGAATTGGCTCAAGTGAAGCCGCTCAAACAAAACAGCTTGTGTTGCAGCTCAAGTGTTACAGCTTAAACGTTCCAGCGGCAGTGCAGCAGCTCAAGCTGGGTGGGTGCCATGTGCAGTAGTGCAGTCCACCAGGACAAAGGGGAGGAGTTCCCCTACTTGGTCACCGATTGATCCACTTTTGTGCAAGATTCCAAATGCTCACAGCTTGATTAGTCCAAATAACCCTGTCCTGATTGCTCAGAATTTTGTGTTCTGATTGGTCATTATGGAGATGCTCTGATTGTTTGGTAAACAAGCAAATAAGAATATAACCGCACAACTCTAATTGGATGGGAAAGGTCTCAGTCGCAATGGAATACAATACCAGGAGCTTCTTTATAAGGGTTGGCTCAGATGGCAGGTGCAGAGTGCACAGGCTGATAGCTCAGTCTGTGGCTTATCCCTGATATGCAGCAAGCATGAGAAGCCTCCGCAAACAGTGGTGGCTAGACTCTGAATTTGGGCTTGATTAACCACAAAAAGCCCTTCTTGGCAGGTACATTCTTTCTTGGGGTCAATATTTCCCCCTTTCAATCAAAACTTGACAGACAGTATTGATGATTGGTCAGGTCAGTGTGTTCCATGTTGGTGCTGGAGTGGCTTGGCTGCCTAACTCAGCACCATCTAGTCCCTTAGCGGGGCTCCTATGGTTGGGCACTAGCCAATGGGACAACTAGGACATTTGCTCACAAGAGGTTTCTCTTAACACCTGCTGGATTTAAAGAAGTCCTCAGTCTCAACCTGACTGATATTGGCTCAGTGGGTTGAGCACTGGCTTGCAAACTGAAAGGTTGTCGGTTCGATTCTCGGTCAGGGCACATGGTTGGGTTGTAGGTTTTCCTCAGTTGGGGGCGTGCGAGAGGCAACCAATCAGTATTTCTCTTTCACATCAGTGTTTCTCACCCTCCTTGAAAGGGTCAGGCCAGTTTCCCAGTCCACCAGACTGCGCAGGACCCAGTCAGCCCACCAGACCAACCCGCTGCATTACCCATGACTCAATGATTCCCCACTTGCTTAATAGCCCGTGGCTTAACTGAAACTCTCCCCCACTGGGTACAGTAGACATCTGGCATGAGCCACAATGGCCAGTGTTTAGACTGACCCTCCTGTACCTGGGAATAGCCCAGCCCTTTACATAACCCATCGGCTCAGTTCGTATCCTGGAACCCTGAGGCACCTGCCTGGAAGAACAAGAGACTAACCCCTCCCCTATCCTCTCACAACCCCGTGCTTTTTCTTTTAAAAACCCCATTCCTGCCTCCTCCCCAGGTTGCAGTCAATTCCCACTCAGCCCACCTGTAAGTATAGCATCAAATAAAGGCACTTGGATCAGATCATCTGGTTCCCCCCGCTTCTATTTCTTGTGCATTTCTAACACTCCCTTCCCTTCTCTCTAGAAATAAATAAATAAAATATTAAAGAAAGAAGTTCCCAGTCTCTCATAAAAACAGCGAAAACAACTTGGAAACCTAAAGAACAACAAAGGCATTTATTTCACAACATTAAGAGGAATCAGAAGTTATTGACAAAACAGGGTATTTGGCATGAGGAGTAAAGGCTTTAACCACTGTGAAGTACAAACATGCAGAGGATGCAGTGGCAGTGGCCCGATGAGTCATTTCCATTCTTGGTTCAACAGTTGCTTGAGTAGGGGGCTTTAAATATTTGGCTATGCAGAGTGTCAATAGCTTTACCATAAAATAAATAGAACAAATCAGAATAACAATGAGTAAAACAATTTGCAACCCAGACCTTAAAATAGCCCTGAGCTCAGTTGGGAGTTAGCTGAAAATATCAGAGAATTTAAATCCTAACCAGCCAGTGGTGCTAGAGGTGAAATGGTCATATCAATCAAGAGATTTTGCAAGTCTAACGAGTTTGGCTGTTTCTAATTTTGTCTAGGAAAATGTATTTATCCAAGTATAGCAGAAGGTATTGGCTATGGCACAAACTCCCCCTTGAGCTGTGAGTAAAGAAGGTCAAGGATCACCCATACTAAGGAATCTAAAGATGTTTGCTGAGCTAGGATGGCTCTAGTGGCTGAGCAGGAAATTCTGTTAATGGTTCTGGTTAGATTTTGCCTCATTATGTCTAGCAGAGCATACAGTTCTGAAGATGTGGTTGCTCTCATATCAATCTTAAATTCTATCCACCCTCTTCTTTCAACGATGGACATTTGGCTACACCTGAGAAGCGTTAAAAGGAATGGGACTGATGGAAATCAGGAACTGTAACTAAAACCATAGCCTCACATTCTTTACATGTGTTCTACTGATGGCAATTAAAGTCATATAATAGTGTTTATTTGCTATATACATAAACTAATATTGCAATTTAGATAAAGTACCACTTATATCTATGGAAATATCAGAATTTGTACTCAGATTTACAAAGAGGCATAGTAATTGTGTTATGGGGGATCTGACAAGATCACTGGGGAGTGGGGAGGGGAACCCCAAAGAGGCGTGGGAGAGCCTGTCTTCCCCTGAGAAAGGAGGGGTCGGGAAGTGCCAGAGGCAGTGGGATTGAAACCACAGCTGGCACGTGATAGATTTTCACACCTCTGGGTGAGAGTAAACAAACTAGTTTGAAGTGACACAGTAGGAGGAGGCTTGCACAGAGCAGGCTAGAGAGGTCACAGCAACGCCATGACAGTCAAGGGGGAGGTGCAGACCTGCCAGTCTATCCAGGATTGTCCAGAAAAGCAGGATGTTTCTGGAGCACACAGGATTTTGGGCAAGGATTTTAAAGTGGAGGGTAGGCAGAGACTTGGCCCCCTTTTTTCCCTTCTGGTTCCCCTTGCTTGCCCATTTTGGGGCCAAGCATTCCTGGGTCTGTGGGCCCTGGAGACTGCATGGTCTGGCAGCGTTCCTGGGCAAGAAGCAGCGGTGGCATAGGCTACTGGTGCACAGCCTGGTCCTGCTTGGTGGGGTGCAACAATTGGGTGGTGGGCAGTAGAACACCACTTGATGTTTGGTAACAGTAATGGCACCCAATGTGGGGCTATAGCTGCCTATGGCAGGCTGACCCCCTCAAGAGTGGGACTGTGGGTTTTCCCAGTCTCTGAGAATTTCTCTGCATGCATGCTTGAGCTGTTGGCCACTTGAATAGGCCTAGTGGGTGGAAAGGAAAAGGGTCTGGGAAGGAGATAGACTGTAAGAAGGGGAGAGGATCACCTGAGTTTTGGGGCCGCAAACCAGGGTCTGGGTGAGGACTGGCCAAGTTTTGGGGAAGCCATTGTTTGGGGGCCAGTCTTTGTGGGATCAGGTGGCAGAAGACTTGCTTGTGAGCACTCATTTGGAATAATGGAGTTGTGGATGCAAGTTTTGTTTATAACTATGCTCTCGTTGTGCTCATAATTATGGGTCAGTATGTCTAAACCACCAGGCTGCTCTGTGTTGGCTCCTGGAGGGAGCCCACTGGGTAGAATTTTAGCAGACTGGGCTATGTACAGCCATTATCCAATGTCTAAGGAGAAATTGGTTTACTATTGTAACACTGTGTGGCCTATGTATATTTCAGACTGGGGTGAGGGGAGTGGCCTCTAACTGGTTCCATCATGCAATTACTGCACCATTATGCAGTTGGAACTATATTGCCAATGATTACACAAATGGGATGAAATCCGTTATGTCAAAATGTTTATGTTGTTACATAATAGAGTTTCACCAGGGACAGAGAATCACTTGATGGTGCAGAGAAGGGAAGATACCTCAAAACCCTTCTCTGATACCAGCACATAGGAAGAAAAGGAGAATGAAGAAATAAGTCTCATTAATGCCAGGAACCCAGGAGACTCAGGTTAGTAGCAGGAAGATGCCTCTGCTACCTACCCCTGAAATAGGGCCCAGAGAGTCAATGGCCCCACCTCTGTATGACGAGGGAGGGATCTCCCCCTCTAAGACCTGTCAGAGTATCCAATTTGGCCAGGGAGCATCCCTATCCAGAGCAAGACAGTTTCCTTTGAGGCAATATCCTATAGGTGGAGTAAATCAGAAAGGCCAGCCCACTGGCTACTGTTGGGCCCATACTCCATTTTCCACATCAGACTTACTGAATTGGAAGAATTCTAAACCCTCATACAGAGAGGATCCTCAGAGAATGGCAGGTCTTATCACCTACATTTTTTTAAAATATATTTTATTGATTATACTATTACAGTTGTCCCATCTCCTCCCCCCA
>VMDR010011712.1:0-27941 GCA_007922815.1 Macrotus californicus | reverse complement strand
AGTCATATGTAAATTTTGTAGATACTAAGTTAATCAACATTAATGAAGTGCTTAGACAGTGCAGTACACAAATGTAATGTATTATTAAAAGTCTGTGGCCCCAAACTGACAGCTATAAAATTCTTTGAATGCGTTTTTATTAAAAGAAAAAAAAACTTATTCTATCCCTCAACCTCATAGCTTAAAAGTAGGGTCTATGCAGCCAAAATTGAGAGAATCCAGGTTCTTAACAACTAAAGGGGAAATTCCAAATAGATTATTGTCTTATCTATAATGTTATTTCATTTCCAAAGGAATGGAGTAGTTATGCTTTTTATGTTGCTTAAAACATTTCTGTTTGGGGTCTTCCCATTTATATGAATGATGTCAGACTCACAAATTGTCTGATGCAAGAGATTTGAAGGTTTGAAGAGGACCAGCTTTCGTACATGCATACTCTAAAGCAGAAAACTGTTGAAGTGACTCTCTAAACAAGGTGTGACACAGTATCATTATCACTCTTTATTGCAATATTTTAATGGGAGAACCCTAAAGGTAAATAATGATGGGAGGTAAAGTAAAGCAGGAGATTTGTCTTGTTTTCCCTTTACTTGAAATAGTGGCTTCTTATAATCTCATGGAAGACTGGAAAGTGGATTTCAAGTTGAAGACACCAGAAGTAAAATAGGCCCATGTCCACTGCATCTATTTTCAATTATTGAGACATACAGTCCTCAAGCAGCCAGAGTCAGCCAGAACTGTCTGAGACCCGGGATCATAATGAAAATATCTTGTAGTAAATTGTTTTCCCCATAGGTTTAAATGCAAAATAAGAACCCAACTTTTTATTACTCATTAAATAAAATGTGCAGTCTTTTTCCCCTTTTAAGGTCAAGTATGCAGTATTTTGGAAAACAAACCATAAAAACATGATTAGAGAGAACAGAGGAAGTCATTATTTTCTCCAGTCATAAAGAATGCAGCATCATTCTATCAATCTAATGTATCTTTGTAACGGCGGTGGCAGCATGTGGCAGTGCTGAAATTGCAAATGCAGCGTTTAAGAAAAAGCTTGGATTAAAAGGGCACCATGATGAACTGGAATATATCCACATGGATCAGATTATTTTCATAAATTCCATTTCCTTCCCAGAGACCCACTTAGCATTATATGTTGTCATATCACCTATCCACATGGAAATAATCATTCATCAAGCCAAAAATCATAAAGAAACTCAAATGTACATAGTCAGTGATAATGGGGATAGAGTCCACATTGTGCTATATGGAGTAGGAAATGAAAATATCTGTGAGATCGGTGTAGAAAATGTTGAACCTGAACTGATAAATGTACACGACCTCTCCTGGTTTACTTTGCTTTCTTGGAAAGATTTATAACTCAAACACTGAAGATGGTAGGATGTACCTTCTCAGTGTTCCCATCAGGACAGACTTCGTGTGAAAGCTTATCACAATGGCACATATTTCAGCGTGTAGCCTTTGCAAAGCACAACTTCACTGTGAAGATTGTTCCAGCAGAGTGTCAGTTTTCAACCACAGCTGCTAGCTATCTGTCATATTCAGGACATGTCTGCTTTCAGTAGACTCAGCTAGAGGCAGCTGGATCAACTTGAAACCAATTTGAAAAACGTATTTAGGAAAGTAAAGGAAATGACCTGTTACATTATAAACACACCACTTTGGACCTGAGATGCTTACCAGTCCAGCTTTATCAAGTCATATTACCTAGGAGGGGATAAATTTTTAAGCCACCGTTCAGGCTGAGAATTTCATGTTTCAGGACTTAGTGATGACTTCCATTTCTAATTTGTCTTTCTTTGAATGATGTATGGCATTTTTTGCAAGCCCTGGTTCTCCATGAAATGAAAAAAGGAGGAAAATACTACCAACAGCTTCACTGTGTACAACGGTGTGAGCAAAAATGATTCTGACTGACTAGCATAAGACAACTGAGAGATTCTGAAAAATCCTTACAAGAGGACTTTTTGTTTTGTTGTTTGATTGGTTTGGGGTTTTTTGTTTTGTTTTTTGTTGTACTGGTTTTTGTTGTAGAGAAGGGCAATGTTGCAACCTAGTCTCATATGCGAACATGAATTAGGAAAGTTTCCTCTGTGCAGGCCAGTTTGTTTCTCGTCCCAATGGTTTGTTAATGTAATGAATGAGATAAACAGTCTACACAAGAAATAAAACTGACCTCATGGAGAGGCTAAGGAAATGTCAGGCCCTACTTGTTACTGAAAACTCAGCAGAAACCTACACAGAATAATTGGAAGGAGGCCAAAGGGACAGATGCCGAATAAACTGGAGATTCTCCTTTAGGCTTCAGTTTCTTTATTTTTTTTCCTGCACATTTCATGGTTAAGGCCCAGGATTTGGCTAGGCACTGCTAAGTAAGAATGCTGAGCTCATCAGAAAAATTGGCATAAAAGAAATCAAGATTTATTATTTTTTTAAAAAGTTTTTTTCTTACACACTTCAGTTAGATGTTCACCAGACTCAAAGTTGGTGGCCAGACTGAAAACTTGAACACTTTTGTCTTCAGGGTTTTTTTTTAAACAAAATGTACTCGTTCATGTGGCAGTTTAGAACTATTAACAAGATAAATCCCACTTCAAAACAAATTAAGAAGATCATAGTTCCAAGTCTCCCTTTGAGCCATTTGTGGTTCACACATTAGCAATTCATGTTTAAGGAAAGATGTAAATGAGCAGATAGGACACCAGGTAATGTATCCAGGTCCATAAAAATGTGTTTGTGCACACACCAAGAAGGACTCCGCTCGCCCACTTCACATCTCCAGCCATTACTCGGCATCTGCATTTAGGGAAGTAGCCAAGGGCTGAAACACACAGGCAAAACAGCCAGTCCTGCTAACAATCCTCTGTGCAGAGTGAGTCCGTGCTTCCATTTTGCATGAGATCATACTCCAACATGAAAAATCTTGTAGCGTCAGGAGATAGTTGTCATATTGTGCATTCTGTTGGCATAAATACTGTTCTCATGTGCAAAAGCCACTGGACTCTGATTCCTCATGTAAGCCGATACTGCAGTTAAAGGAAACACACCTTCAAACCTGGTTCAATACTCAGGGTGACTGATACATGCCAACAAAGCTGAAGGCTCTGAGTACTTCAACCCTTCCTCTCTCTTTGTCAATGACCAAGTAAGTTAGATTGCAGAAGTAGACGTGAATTTAATCATTCCTTTGTTAACAAGTTCACTAAAAGGCCCTGGAGAGAAAGGAGAGACTTTATTCAAGAATACAGTTTCCAAACTGGGGAAACCAAAAGTGTGCTCCTCCGAGACAAAAGGGAGACCATCTTTTATAGAAAAAGTTTCCACCCAAATTTTCCCACCACGGTCCACTTAATGCAAATGTAGTTTTCAACCACAAACAGTTGGGATCTGTTGATGAGTATGCAAGTAAGGGTACGTTCTGTGCACTTTTGATTGGTTGGGGCAAATTACAGTCTACTGGTTGAGTGGTAGTGTGATGATGACTAAACAAGGAACTTCCCTGCAGCTGGTGGACTCAGACGAGGCAAACAGGCAAGGCATAGTGCAGAAAGCTGGGAGTTCAGTGTGGTTTTTCTTGGTATGCAGAGTACATGAGAGGCCCTGGTCAATAAACAGCCTTTAGACTCTAATTTTGAAATTGTACCTGTTAACCACAAGGAGTCTGTCCTAATATTAAATCCTTCTTGGGGTTCACATTAGACAAATTCCTTCTGGGTTGTACACATTCAACAAATGTTTTTGAGCACCTGACACTGTTAAAAATTGTTGGATGCCCAGCTTCTAAGAAACGTTTAAAAAATGTTTCAACTTCTATAATCACAGAAATTACATTCTAGAAAAAGAAGATAATGAATAAGATAAGTAAAATAGGTAGAGTATAAGAAATAAAATAGACAGAACATCTAGGTGATAGCTGCTATGTGGAAAAAAATAAAGCAGGGAAAAGGATAGTAATTTCCTGGTTTAGAGGAAGGGGCAAAGATTCAGTTGAAAATAAGGGAATATCAGCAAAGACCTCTTTGTGATGGTACCCTTGAGCAAAGGGGATGAAAAGTCAGCCACAGTAATATCTGGGAGAAGAGCATTCCAGACAAAAAGAACATCAAACAAAAAGTGTGGAGAATGTGAAGATTTTACAGTGTAAGGCCTGTACTGTAGACTGCATCATTGTAGACAATTGTCTGGATTCATTCAGAGGCAAAGAGACTTATACTTCTACACAAATATAAAAAATTGTATATATAGTACATAAGATTTCATGTCTGTTCTCTTTATAGACTATAAGGGAGAATGGTGAGTTTGAGATGACTTACAAACTTGTTCATTTTTAAGTCAGAAAAAGACTGGTTAGGAGAAATTACCATATTTCCCTCAGGCAAGGGAAACAAAAGAAAAAACAAACAAACGGGACTACATCAAACTAAAATGTTTTTACACAGCAAAGGAAACCCTCAACAAAATGAAAATACGACCCACTGAATGGGAGAATATATTCACCAATGATACATCTAATAAGAGGTTAATATCTAAAATTTATAAAGAACTTACACAAGTCAACACCAAAAAAACAATTGAATTAAAAAATGGGCGAAGGACCTGAATAGACACTTCTCCAAAGAGGACATACAGATGGCCAATAGACATATGAAAATATGCAATGTCACTGATCATCAAAGAGATTAAAATTAAAACTACAATGAGGTATCACCTCACACCTGCAGAATGACTATTATCAATAAATCAACAAACAACAAGAGTTGGCAAGGATGTGGAGAAAAGGGAACCCTCGTACATTGTTGGTGGGAATGCAAATTGGTGCAATCACTGTGGAAAGCAGTATGGAGTTACTTCATAAAATTAAAAATGGAACTTCCTTATGACCCAGTGATTTCACTTCTGGAAATACACCCAAAGAAACCTGAAACACTGATTCAAAGGAATATATGCACCCCTATGTTCATTGCAGCAGTATTTACAATAGCCAAGATCTGGAAGCAGCCCAAGTGCCCATCATTAGATGGGTGGATAAAAAGCAGTGGTACATTTACACAATGGAATACTACTCAGCTGTTAAAAAAAAAAGAAGGAAGTTTTACCTTTTGTTACAGGATGCACGAAACTGGGGAGAATTTCGCTCGGTGAAATAAGCCAGTCAAAGAAAGACAAATATCGTATGGTTTCACTCATATGGGAAATCTAATGAACAAAATAAACTAACAAAATAGAAACAAACTCATAGATACAGAGAATAGACTGGCAGCTGTCGGGAGGGCACGGGGATGTATGTGGAGGAGGGTCTGGGTGAAAAAGGTGAAAAGATTAAGCAAAAATAAAAAATCTCAAGGACACAGACAACAGTATGGTGATTACTAGAGAGAAAACAGCATGGGGAGGAGGTAGAAGAGGACAAAGGGAGAGATAAATGGTGATGGAGACTTGACTTGGGGTGGTAAATGCACAACACAATATACAGATGATGTATCATAGAATTGTACACTTGAAACCTATGTAATTTTATTAACCAACATCAATAAAAATTTTCTAAAACTAGAAGAAATTAAATAAAAATAGTGTTTCTCAAAAAGTGTTTGGCACTTTGCATATGCATTTGGAATAGTTGGAGATAAAAAATAGCCCCTCAGGATTTTCAGTTCTGGGAAGATGTTATAGAGGTACTTTTCTCTATTCTTCCTACTAAGTAAAACTGAAACCTTGAATGATACATAAATAAAAACAAGAATACTCTGAAAAGTGGAGAGAAGGTGGCAGACTAGCTAGGGAACTCAGGACCCTAGAAAAGACGTCCTGGCAAATCCTGAGTTTTCTTTCTGCCTCTTGGAGTTGAATAATATGACAACCCAGAAACAGCAATGGGCACAGAAAAAATATGCCCCCAAAACCCTGCTCTCTCTTCCCAAAGAACTAGGAAAAGCATGGCACAGGAAGACAGAACACTTTTACATAAAAACACCTCTACTCCAAATACTACAGAAAAAAACTATGGCCTTACCCCTACTCACCATCAAGGGCCTAGTGCCCTCAGGCCCCCACTGGGGTGGGGTCAGAGAGCTGAAAGGAGGGCTGGGACTTTAATCCCCACCAACCAGGAGTACGGTCCTCCTTCCATTTCAGCAGAGATCACTGGGGAGCTTGGAATTGCACCTCTCCCAGCAGTGACAAGACACCCCTTCTCCTCCCCATGGGGGCAGTATCAGTGAAGGCCTAGTGGAAAGTCAGGAATTTCACTATAGCAAGGCCATTTCCACACGATGAGCCAGAAATCCCATACTTGGCTTAGTGGTAAGACAGAGCCTCCCCACTCAGGTGTCAAGAGGTGTAACAGGAACCAGACTAACTCCATATGGTAACAATGAGGTAGCGTTCTTCCTCTCCCAGTCACAGCAGTGTAAGAGAAAGCCAAATAAATCAGAAGGGTTAATAAGATTCAGAGTCTCATAATATAATGTGCAAAATGGCCAGGTTCCCATCAAATATTACTCATCACACCAAGAACCAGGAAATTTGAAATTGAATGAAAAAGAAAATTAATAGTTGCCACCACTGAGATGACAAAGATGTCAGAATTATCTGGCAATCATTTCGAAGCAGCCTTGATAAGAATGTTTTAATAAGCAATTTTGAACACCCTTAAAATAATTTTTTTAAAAGTTAAAGCTTCAGCAAAGAAATAGAAGATATAAAGAAGAACCAAATGGAAATTTTACAACCACAAAATAATCAAAATTTTAAAAGTGGATGAGCTCAACAGCAGAATGGAGAGAACAAGGGAAAGATAGAACAATAGAACTTAATCTGAAAAACAGTGAAAAAAATAACTATAAAAATTAAGTAGAACCTCAAGCCTGGGGGACTATTATAGGAGATTTAACATTTGAGTCACCAGAGCCCCAAAAGGAGAGGAAAAAAAAAGGCAGCGCTGGAAAAGTACCCAAAGAAATAAGGGCTTAAAACTTTCCATATTCGGCAAGAGTCATAAACTTACAGATTTAAGAAACTGAGCAAACCCCAAACAGGATAAACCTCATGAAATCTATGCAGAAACACAGCATTAAACTTCTGAAAATTAATGACAAACTAAAAATCTTGAAAGTAGTCAGAGGAAAACAACACCTTACCTACGGGAAAAGTAATTACAATGACAGCAGATTTCTCATTGGAAACCACAGAGCCAGAGGAAAAGGCACAGAATTTTTCAAGTGGTGAAAGGAAAGGACTGTCAGGTTAGAATCCTATGCCCAGTGCAATGTCCTTCAAAAACGAAGGGAAACTTAAGGCACTCTGAAGGAAAAATCATTACACTGTCCGATGAGGCTCCAAATATGTATGTAGAGGAAATTTTTAAGACAGTTGTAACTGGAGAAGGATAGAATGACAACAGCAGTGGACCGTGAGAAATCAGGTTGCAGATTGTAATACCTAGAGTGATCACTAAAAACAGTTAGACAATGACACTCATAAACACTCTACACAAATAAGAGCAATTCCTAAAAATGTTTAATAACACACAGAATTCAGGGGAAATAATACAAATGAAAACAGAGAGAACAAACAGAAAAAAAATTAAAACAAACCCTAACATATGAATAATTATAGTAAATATATTGATTTTCTATTGCTGCTATAACAAGTTACACAAACTTGGCAGCATTAACAACACAAATTTATTATGTCACAATTCTGTAGGTAAGAAGCCAGGCACAGGTTTCATTGGGCTGAAATCAAGGGGTCAGCAAGTCTCCATTCTTTTCTGCAGGCTGTGAAGGATTCACTTCCTTGCCTTTTCCAGCTTCCAGAGGCTGCTTACATTCATTGGCTTGTGACTCAGTCCCCCATCCTCAAGGTGAGTCACATCTTTCTCCCTTTGCATCGCTCTGAACTCTCGGCCTTCCTCTTCCACTTTTGAGGGTCCACGTGATTACATTGTTACCACTCAGGTAAATGAGGTAGCCCCTTATCAAGGTCAGCTGATTAACAACCTTAATTAAATCCATCTGCTACCTTAATTCCCTTTGCCAGGTAAGATAATGAATTCACAGGTTCTGGGAATTAGTATGTGGAAATCTGTGTGGAGGCATTATTGTTCCTACTTCAAATATAAATGGTCCAGATGTTCCAAATAAAAGACAGAAAATGACAGAGTGGTTTTTTTAAAAAAAATATTTGACCCAACTGTATGCTGTCTATAAGACTCATTTCAAATATAATGATAGGGCAAGATAGAAGTAAAAGGATGGAAAAATATATGCAAACATTAATGAAAAGAAAGTAAGCCCTAGCTAGGTGGCTCAGTTAGTTGGAGCATTGGTCCATATGCCAAAAAGGTTGCGGGTTCAGTCCCCAGTCAGGGCACATACCTAGGTTGAGAGGTTAACCCTGGTCGGGTTGCCTATGGGAGGCAACCTATTGATGTCTCTCTCTCTTTTTCTCTCTCTCAAATTAACAAACATATCCTCAGGTAAGTATTAAAGAAAAACAAGAAAGAGTGACTATGTTAATATCAGATAAAGTAGACTTAGGAGCACAGAAAATAACCAGAGACAGTGAGATAACGAACAAAGAATTGATCCACCAAGAAGATACAGCAATCTTAAGTGTGTATACACCAAACAACAGAGCTGCAAAATATGTGAAACAAAACTGATAACATGGAAAGGAGAAATGCACACGTTCATAACCATAACTGGAGATTCCAACACCCTTCTTTCAACAACTGACAAAAAATAGGCAGAAAATCAGTAAAAAATATAAAACTCAACACCATCCACCAAAAGATTCTGATGTCTATAGAACACGCCATCCAACAACAGCAGAAAGCACATGTTCTTCTCCAGAGCCCACAGAACATATACCAAGATAAACCATATCTTGGACCATAAAACAAACCTTAACAAATTTAAAAGAATTAAAATCATACATCGTGTGTGTTATAGACTTAATTGTATCTCCAGAAATTCATATGTTGAAACCCTAACCCCCTGCAACATGATGGTATTTGGAGATTGGACCTTTAAAGAAATAATTAACATTAAATGAGATCATAAGAGTGAGGCCCTAACCCAATACGACTGGTATCCTTATGAGAAAGAGATGCCAAATGTGTGCATGTACAGAGGCAAGCCCATGCGAGGATCACTAAAGGGTGGCTATCTGCAAGCCAAGGAGAGAAGTCTTGGGAGGAACTAATCCTGCTAGCACTGCGACATTGGACTTGTAGCTTCCTGGACTGTGAGAATAAACTTCTGTGAAGCCACCCAGCCCATGGTATTTTGTTGGGCAGTGCTAGTAAACTAACACAGCGTGGTCTCTGACCGCAGTGGAATCCCACTAGAAATCAGTAACAAAAAGGTACCAGGAAAATGTCCAATCTCTTGGTAACTAGACAACATTCTTCTAAATAATCCATGGATCAAAGAAGAAGTCTCAAGGGAAACAATTTTTTAAAAATACTTTAAACTGAATAACAATGAAAATAGGTAAAAATCTGCAGGATATAGGTAAAATAGTGTCAAGAGACAAGTTTATAACACTAAGTGCATACATTAATAAAAAGGAAAACTCTCAAATCAATAATTTACACTGCCTCTTCATGAACTACAAAAAGAAAAGTAAAAAAACCTAAAGCACATACAGGGAAGAAAATAATAAAAAGCAAAAACAAATAAAAATCAAGCCTCAGCTTTCTAGAAGTGTATAGCTTCTATTTAGAGAGCTAATATTTATATGCAACACAAAACACTGGAGAACCTGAGCTTATAAAGGTCAAGAAGAATCTAGGTCTCTTCTATTTTTGAGGTTCCCAGTATTCTAAAAAACAAAGAATGCCAAAACAGAGTTTTTTGGTATTGTGGTATATTTTAAAGCTTTACATTTAGTAAATTGATCCTTATAATACAAAAAAATGCAGTAGTTGTATTATTCACAAGATAATGACAATTTATAAACATGTAACTTTAGAGTCTACTTCAAGGGTCCAGCACTGGGATAAAAAAGTCAACCTGTATAATAGAATGTATTCTTCATTAAGCCTGCCTTGGTACATGTGATTATACCTATAGTTGAATTAAGAAATAATATCACAAACCTGCATTTAAAAATCTGCACATGTTAAAACAATACAAACCACCAATTATTCTACTCTAATATTTCTGTGGAAAATGTCTCAACCAACAATAAGCCATTCCTTTGCTGCTAATTGAGTATTCACAAAACTCTGCACACAGCCAAAAGGATCTACCATTTGTGGTATTATCATAAAGCCATATTCTGAAATTGCATCAGTTTTCTTGAGTATGATAGTCACGTCTGTTACACATAAAAATGTCAGAATGCCTGTTATGCAAATTGAGCAGATAAACACCCAATTACCCAATATGAATGCACAAAATGCAGGTTTTGAATGTGAAAATAATATCACAACTGTACTGTGGTAGAACCTAACAGAATTGTCCTGGAGGGAAACCCAGGGCATCTGACTGTATAAAGCAGAAATTTATATGTCTACTTCCAATATCTCATCTGCCATTGATTGCTTTGGAGGCATCCAGCCCCCAAGGCGACCACTTTTGGTCTTTTTGGCCATTGGTTCTGTGTGTTCCAGAACCACATGGGAACAGATTCGAGTAGGTCAAAGTAAAAACTGCCATCAGATCAGGGGTCTGCTGATGCAAACCTGCTATCTGAGCTAAATATCCTCTTGCCTGACAAGAAGTCAGCTCGCCCTGCCCCACTCAGATTCAAGTTTCTACAGCAAGTGTGCCTATTTCAATCTAGAGTCAATACCAGGAGTTCCATTTTTCTATCCTGGCAGGCCCCACTGATGGACACAGGCCCTGCAGATACAGTGAGAGGTTCATGTTTGGTTCACAGCAAGGAATCGGGGTGCAATGCACTGTGCCATTTAGGTGTTTGTTCAATTGCCCTGAGTCATGTAACCTTAAAGCTAGTCGCTTTATCTCTGAGCCTCAGTTTAATCATTTGTCAACCAGGGATACTGCTCAATATCAAGGTTATTAGGAAGACAGACGCAGTTTGTATGGCAAAATGTGTGGCAGATACCAGACCCTTAATGAATGTTCGTAATATTAATAGTTGTCTCTTTCAAGCATGAGAACCAGAGGAGAAATTCAAAGGAAGCCCCTTTCTAGTTCCTCAACTTGAAAAAGTGGGAGAATAAGATGTCCATACCTGGGCAGTCTTAAAGAGCTTAAGGATAAATCCTGGGTTACAAACAGCCTCAGTCACTCTGAGTTTGAATTACTGTCCCCATTGTACTTTCCCAGTTCCAGGAAAATGGAATTACTCCATAGGATGTTTCCTCACCACTGTGACAAGAAGTCAAGAGGTCACAATCACCATAAGAAGTAAATAATAGAATTGCTATTTAACAGATGACCTATGAAATGTTGGAAAATAGCACAAAAACTTGAGCCTTACTCTGCTTATGCCAAAGCTCATGCCCCCTCCTCTATAATAGCACTGCTTTCCAATACCAGCATTAATAATTCCTCTGAAAGTGACTCAAGTATCACTAATGCCTAAGATTTATTAAATATTGATAATGTGCTAGCCATTTTCACAAATGAAATTACATAATTTTTACAACAATGCTACAGGATAGGTGCTGTTGTTATCTTTTTAATATGAATTTGGAAACTGGGACCCATGGAGCGAAGCAACTGGCCCACCGTCAAATGGCTGGTGAGTGTCAGGTGTCGGATACAAATCCACAGAGCCAAGATTTATCCGTGGTGCTCTCGATACTTACATGAGATGGATATACTAAAGAGAGTCATGATTCTCAACATTCATCTCACAATTTTCCCAGGGAGGCATGGCCAAGAATTATAAACCCCTGCCCTGGCTGGTGTGCCTTAGTGGATTGAGTGACAGCCTGCAAGCCAAAGGGTCACCGGTTCGATTCCCAGTCAGGGCACATGCCCGGGTTGCTGGCCAGGTCCCTAGCCGGGGGTGTGTGAGAAGCAACCACACATTGATGTTTTTCTCTTTCCTTCCCTTTCCTGCTTTCTAAAAATAAATTTAAAAAATATTTTTAAAAAACAGAATTATAAACTTCATCAGAGAAGCAAACTGATTTGGCCAAGATCACACAGTGGGTAAGACCAGAACTTAAACCAGGGCTTCGCTGATACTGAATAATAACATTTATGGGGAGCCTACCAAGTGCAAGGCACTGAATTAAGTACTTAGTATCTCGAACAATCCAGCCAAGTAAATTATAATTTTCTTCTTTTCATGGTTAAGAAAATTGGAGTCAGTAGTTATGGAAATTATATGAGGCCAGGTGGCCAGTAAATGGGCAAATTCAGGATTCTAACCTGTGTTATTCTATCTTCAAAGTCTGTGCTTTTGTCAAAAAGTCCAGATTATTCCCCTGAGCCTCAGTCTATTGTTCTCTCCATTATTCTATAATTTCTTGCATCTACCCAAAATGAAAGAATTTGTTTCTCAAGATCTTTACAACTAAAGGTTGCACAGGTGTTTTTAAGGTGAAACAAAGACATTCCAAGGACAAAGATCTTTTCCAAGATTTTTTCCCTTTATCAAATTATGCCTAGCCTTATTTGTTATAAATTATTATATTTCACCCTCAGAGAAAAATGCCCCCCGCAAAGCTTGGAATTTGCGAAATGCTCATGAAGAGCCAAAAACTTAAATTAGGTTTTCTCTAGCTCGAAGAGAGAATTTTGAATATCTGGTAACTTTTTATGCTCTCATTATAAAGTAATAGAATATTTCTGGTCCAAAGCTACCTTCAATAGCATCTATCATAATCCTCATTTTATTTATTTAGATTGGGTTTTTTTCCAGAAAAAGGATCTGAAGAAACATATAATAAAATAGAGATGAACTGGAACATTTAAAAATAAGTAGATAAATAAGAACCTTATACACAAAGGACATAGATCATTCCATTAGGAAACTAAAGGGAAATCATAATTGAACGTGGATATCAGTTCCATTTGTGGTTTGTTGACAGCAAAGGCGAAAATGGAAAATGTTTTTTGTACATAATTTACATTATGTAATAACGGGAACAGCTAATATATACGGGGTCTGGCAGGGAAGTAAGGCCTGCTTGAGTGTGGTTGGTAGGGTAATAATGTGGGTGTAATAATTTATAGTTTTAATTTGAACATTTCACCTAAAATGTCATATGGTCTGCTTGAGTGTGATATTGTTATGTCACAGAATTACATGCTTATTATTTTGTAATAAAAATTTTATGATTAAAAAAGGGCCATTGTTTGTGCCAGATGCTGTATACAAAAGGCTGAGGTGGAGCCTAGACAATGTTGCTCAATAAGTGTTTACTTCCACCTGCCTCCCTTTAAAAGAGCCTTTTTTTTTTTTTAATTTCCCATGAATTCTAGATTAGGGCATAGCATCCCTTCATGAAGTAACATGGTTTTGAAATTATTTTCTCCTGCAAATTGTTCCTGGACACAGTTCTTTCTTATTAAATAAATAAATAACTCCTATATTATAAAATAAAGTTTAAAAAATAAATTATTCATACCCTTAAATGTCTCAAACAGCTAGCTTTAAAAAAGGGAGAGTAAAGGGAAGGGAAGAAAAGGAAGTAAAGAAGGGGAGCATAATCATATAAAACCAGCATCTAATATGTACGCACGTTTATTAAAAAGTAAATTTCTTCAAGATCTCAAGATTCAGCTGACAATATTTTTCCTGTAATCACTCAAGACAACTCATCCACAACCACCCGGTGACTCCAGAAAAGGCAGGCCCATTCACTTATAAACATGAATGAGTACTACTGACATGGATTAATAGGTGGTGACCAACCCTAAGAGCTATAAGCATTTGAGGCTTTGAATGGCTCATCAAATACTTTTATACATTTTAAATGTTGGTTTATTTATTCTAAAATTTTAACAAGTACAAAAATGAAAACCTTAAGACTCCATAGACAAAATCCTAATGAAATAGAGGCAAAACGGAATAATTCTGAGCTTCCCCATCCACTCACCACTGTCAAGGGTGAGGGTGTGCCAGCAGGAGACAGGACCTGAGACAGTGTCTCTCAGCTTCAGGCTCCTGGAGCAAGCAGCCTTGCCATTGACCCCAGAGCGTACAAGTGTTTTCTGTATCTGAAAAATGGTGGGAAAGCACCCAAAGAGACTGAAACAACAGGGAAGCTGGACAGAACGTTGATGAGAGGAGTCATTCAAAACAGAAGACAGAAAAGTCACTGAAAAGATGGCTGCCAATGATGATAAGCATTGAGGCAATTTAAAAGAGGATAATAATTAGAACTAGGAGTTATAGTGGTGAGCATTGCCACGCAAGATAATAGGGTTAAGAGTTTAACAAGCAAATAAATACATTCAATGCTGTGATGATGGTAAAGTGTCTAAAACAACTACTTTATTGTAAAATCTGCTTCTAGCATACATTCACAGGAAAATAAATAAGTTTGAGGGTTGGGTTGGTTTTGAGCTATACAACTCAAAATTGCATTCTCTACAGTGTACTCTGAGATGAAATCACCAACTGGACACAGTTATTCAGCTTTTAATTACACTGCTAGATTTTAAAATGCATTATTTTTTTGGTAACTATAAAAATCCACTTGAGTACTAATATATATGCTATTCCATGAACTGATAATTAGTAGTATTTCTTATTTCAGTGAGTATAAAATTTAAATTTTTGTCCTGGGGCACTAAGAAAATCAGAAGATTGGCCAAGTTACAGACTTATATTCAAATTTAATTTAGATAATCATATAAAGATTATTTCTTATTAATACTTAATTCAAATTCAAATGATAAAATGTCTTTGAGAATACTCAGAATGGTTTGAAATTAAAATACCTTCTTCATTTTCAAAATGTTTTCTTCAATCCAAATATAGGTAAAATCTTACAATTAAACCTCCTAGAAATTGTTGTTTTTTTTTTACTTTTAAGGAATAGCCACTCAAGACGTGAAGTCTTTACAGTCCTTGAATACCCTGCATTTTTCATTGTTTATTTTTAAAATAATATTAAAAACTGAAAGAATAAAGTTAGTTACTTCACAAATCACAAATTCAATTTCTTAGTTTTCCCTCATCCTCATTTTTATTTTATTTCAACCAATATACAGATAATTAGCTCATACTAGAATTATAAAGCACTACAGGTATTGTTACTGTTATTACTCAAGAAAGTCTGGTTTAGGAATGTTCATCAAGGTTATTCTTCTATTATCTCTACAGAAAAAAAGTTAAATAATATGCCCATAAACTAGAGTTACTCTTAATACTCTAGTATATTCTCTTTATTTTTGTAATTGGGAAGGTACCAGTATAAATTTTTTAATTTTTCAATTATAATTGACATGCAATATTATATTAGTTTCAGGTATATAGCATAATGGTTAGACATTTATACGAAGTCTGTCCAGGAAAAATCCAACCGTTGTTAATATGACAAGAACAGTTTGCATGACATCCATGTAACCTGGCAACCAAGGAGAGTGGATTGGAATGCTCATGCATGAATAATGATGACTTCACTGTACTAGTCAGTGGGGGCAGGAGATGCCACTGAGTGAGCGTGTGTGCTGTGTGGTTGTAGTCAAAATGACTGAGCGAGTAAAGCAACAATTCTGCATCAAATTTTGCATTAAACTTGAACATTCCTCCACAGAAACTATTCAGATGACTCAGAAGGCCACAGCTATAAACAACTGGTGATTGGCAGCTTCATCTCGACAATGTGCCTATTCATGCATCATGTCTCCTGCAGTTTTTTGGTGAAATATCAAATCACCCCAGTGACTCAGCCCCACTACAGCCCAGATTAGGCACCCTGAGACTTCTGGCAGTCTCCAAAACTAAAATCAAACTAAAATCGATGAAATTCAGGAAAATATGACAGTGCAGCTGATGGCTATTGGGAGAACAGTGTGAGGTCCCAAGGTGCCTACTTTGAAAGGGACTGAGGCCTCATTGTCCTATGTACAATGTTTCTCGTATTTTGTATCTTCAATAAATGTCTCTATTTTTCATATTACATGGATAGATACTTTCTGGACAGACCTCATATAACTTATGAAATGATCCCCCAGTACATCTAGTACCCACCCGATACCATACACAGTTATTCTAGTTCAGCGGTCCCCAACCTTTTTGGCACCATGGACCAGTTTCATGGAACAAGTGGTGGGGGGGTGCAGAGCGCAGGTAAGCTTCATTCCCCCACTGTGGATGGGGTGGGGGAGAGAGTCAGGGGGACAGGCAGCAGTGCTCAGGAGAGCTTTGGTTGCAGCCTGGTTCCTATTGGTCTGTGGCCTAGGGGTTGAGGACCCCTACTGTAGTATATACTCATAGACATTTTTTACACATGTTAGTGTTATTTTTTTTACATAATAAACATCCTACAATTTTGTATCATGATTTCTAACCTAATACAGAACAAGCATTTCCTATCTAATTGCTTATAGTTGAACCACATTATAAATGATAGTTATATATTATTCCACCTTACAGCTACATTATAATTTACTTCAGCAGTCCACTATTGTTAAATATTTAAGTCATTTACTATATTTCATTACTAGAAACACTACAGACTTCCCTGTTCAAAATACTAAAATGTGCACTAATGTATAACAAAAAATAAATTTTAATATGCAGCCCAGTGTAAAATAAAATAGGGAAATTTCTAGGTTCCGGAAACAAAGAGAAAACTAAAAATCTTAAGGACATGTAGGAGATGAAACCACTCACCAGGGGTATGAGAATCAGATATAGCCTGTAGGGGCTAGAGGCTAAAATTTAACCGGAGTTAGGAAATAGGAGAAGAGAAGCCACACCCATTAGGGTCAGAACTAAACTTTGCTTGAAACCAGGAGCCATGGAGAGCTGTGCATTCTGTTCTATGAGCTCTGCATGCCAGCCTAGAAAAGCTAAAAGAAGCTGGTTGTTTACCCCGGGATAAGGCTGAAAAATAATCTCCAGTAGAAGAGCAAAACAGCCCTGGCTGGGTAATTCATTTGGTTGAAGCATAGTCCAAGCTTAGGGGTTCGATCCCCAGTCAGGGCGCATACAAGAATCAATCAATTAATGCATAAATAAGTGGGAGAACAAATCAAGACCAATGTGTGTGTCTGTCTCTTTTTCTCCCATCAACAAATAAAAAAAAATTAGAAAAAGAAAAACAGAACAACAAACCTGTGCTTTTCATGGGTATGAGGGTCATGTTTCCAGGGTGTGGATAGCTCCACATGGAAAATTAATAGAATAGTTTGTCCAAACCAGTAAAACTCATAAATCCTTGGAAGAGACAAAAACAAAATCATTCCACAGGAATGACTCCACAGGGACAATTCCACAACCCAGGACACTCAGACTTCTGAGGTAAACAACCCCTACTGAAGTATTGCTCACAGTTGAAGATTACAAATCCTACCCACAGAAATGAGCCACATGGAAGGAGAGCGGGAAGATGCTACTAATGGGATCATTTGAACTCTAAGAATGAAGATAATAAAGCATTGCAAAATTGAGCTTTAAATATAGAAATGTCAAATGACTTAAGAAATGAAGAAACAAATAGAACTCTGTGTCAAGAACAGATTAGATATAAACGTGCTTGTTAAAGAGAAATTCTAGAAGTAAAAGTATTTAATCAATGTAATTTTTAAAAACATAAATGTTTGCATTCAACAGTCATTAAGCAGAATTCAACAAGACAGGTGTCCATGCAAGGTCAGTGAGCTGGGTCATCCTCAGCTGTGGTGAGAAATGGGCTGCACACAGGTGGGACTGATACAATAAATCAATGTGCTGAGGATAATGGGAGTCCGTTTCCCCACTGTCAGAGAAAGGAGTGGCAAATATGAAAAGAAAAAATAAGGCAGATTGGAATTGAAGGTACTGGTAGAACTCATAGTTGTGACTATGAACAGTTTGGGAAATAAATGTAGAAGTATAAATACGTGAGTGAAATCTGAGAATTATAGCAACGGTTATGCTTAACTCTCAGGTCTTAGTTTCTGAATAACCACTCTCCACTAAAAGAGGAACCAGGACACCTTGGAGAAAAGGCTGCTTCCAGAGCTGGGGCAGGGGAAGCATAAGGTGAGCCCAGAACACCTTTGGGACAGAAAGTAAGAAAATGATCAAAGAATCATGGTAAAATATCAAAGAAACAAGCACCAGCATAAAGGACTCCTGGACCAATTTTGGACACTTTGAGCATCAAAATAAATAATGACTGCAACAGATTATATATAACCCATTGAATACAGTAGGAATTCATGAGTCCACACTGATGTAAATAATAAGTGAATATCTAAGTGTGGAGAAAGCTTTTCCTTACAGTAGACTGCCAATGAATAAATGAAGATAGAATAAAGAAATCAGAAATGATAATTTGATACCATCACAGTAACACTTAATTCAGCTGAGAAACATCAATGAATGCTTAAGCTGCTTGGAGAAAGTTTAAAGAGGAATTGGGTATTTGTATAGTTTCAAAGTACTTCACAAAATCCGTATTAAGTACGAAGGGATAAAGAGTACTTTTACAGTGGACAATCTTGACAGATACCACTTTAATCATGGCTGAGTAATGGAACAAATCAAGACCACGTGCCACCTGACAGAATGCAATGGAAAGAATATGGTATTAAAAAACATGATAAGAAAATAAATAAAACTTAGCCAGCTGTGGGGTCGGGGGTGGAGGGTGGAGAGATCGAGCGAAAAAAGAAATAGGACTCGTGGACACAGACGACAGTGTGGCGATTGTGGGGCTGTGGGGGGCGAGTGGAGGTGGGAGAGAATACAAGGGGACACATGGTAATGGGAAAAATACAATGAAAATAAACTATTGAAAACAAAACATAAAAATAAAAAATTGAAGTTAGCAACACCAAAATAAACAGCCTTGGATATATCTCTCTACAAATGGAATCCCGTGTTAAAGTTTATGTATTTATGTAAACAATTTGAATAAAGATACAAAATGTTTTGGTTTATCACAAGTAAACTAAGGTTTTACTTCACAAACTATATTTTTACTAAAAACATTAACTGCATATCTCTTAAACTTCTCTTTGCCATGCTCCACGCCACTGCTGATGCTCCAACCACACTATTCTTCTACCCGCTCCCAAAACACACCAACCTCTTTCTCACCCTAGGGCCTTCCCATGTGCTGCTTGCTCTGCACTGGGCTTCCACTTTCCCCCACACCCTGTTACGAACATGCCCCTTTTGGTCTTCCCAGAGTCACCACCACCCCAAAGAAGTCCTCTCTTACATTCTTCCTTAAATAGCCCTTCCTGGAAGATCACCTTCCACATAACACACAGCCACACTGCAGAAAACTTCCAACAACCTTCTCTTCTAAAACTGAGGAGTATAGTGTCACCTTCTTATGTTAATTTTTATAGCACAGTCTTTATCTTTTGACACACTTATTCAATTTTTTCTTTCACAAAGCGAGCTGCTAAGTGCTGATAAGACATATAATAAAAAGGTAAATGGCCTCTGTATTAATCTTAAGTACTGTCACTTGTAATATGATTTTTAAAGCTATATTCTCAAATTACATAAACCCCGTGGGGCTGATTGTCAGTGTCTTTCATACATAAGAGCCTCATTGTGGTTGTCATGCAGCTTATGCCAAATCTGTTTTCTTCTCTTTCTAAACCAAAAGAAAAGAAAAGAAAAGAAAAGAAAAGAAAAGAAAAGAAAAGAAAAGAAAAGAAAAGGTTGTTATAAAGAGACTCTTGCGAACTTAGCAGTGGTAAAAGGAGCCACCCTAACAGTGTGCGTGACCTTGGCTTAACCACAGGAGAAACACTTTCTCACAGCATTGGCATGCCTCACACACACATCGGGAAATCCGGTGACCCTGATAACAAGCATCTAATGCTGGTGAAAGTTTCTGTCATTAGAGTTTTTGCCATTTCCAATAGGAAATGACCTGGACTACCATAAAACAACCGGCTTTAAGGGTCTAGTGATGGCTGCCAGGCATGAGCTGGTGAATTACTAACATTACTAGACCTGTTTGTAGCATTTAGGATTTTCAGAATGTTTTACAATCTCTTTTCTCAGTCATAACTCAGAGACTTGTGAAGGAGGCAGCTCCTGTCATTTTTGCTTTGCAATTTGGATGCTGATCCCTGGAAAGGTTAAACACCGTTTCCAGGGTCACCGAGAGTTTTTCTGACAGAGCCTACTTACGTATTCATTGCCTCTGACAGGGGGCTGTGGGAGAGAGGAAAGAGAGGAGGTGAGGAACAACCCTAAACTACAATGAGAATGCAATGCCACAAGCACATCACCAGGGACAACCTTTCTCCTAAACTGCTAAAGACAATTATACCAGGAAATATTTGATTATGTCCAATTCTTGCTAATATTAAATAACAGTATCTTTAGAATTCCTGGGAAATAGTAGAGCTAAAAATTGAAATAGAATGTGAAGGCAATGAAAAAAAAAAAGGACATTGACTTTTTAATACCAAGATAGAATACTTATTTTCTATATATACTGTGTTGATGCTAACATATGTACCTCATATTTAGAAACTTTAATGTAGTTCTGTCATGTGTGCTAAAAAGTATTAGGCATTGTTTGATTTTTCTAAGTGTCACAGTAAGATCTGCCAAGTGAATTCTGTCATTTTTCAGAGAACACTGTGTTCAGAAAAGTTAAGTGGCTCATCCAACAACACACAGATACCCAGTGCACCTTGCCCCCAGCTTATCGTCCTGTTCCCAAGCCATGCCGTCTTCCTCTGCCCTTCCTCTGGTGGGCACTACTGGTACCCTTATAGATGTGGAAAACATTCATGAAGACATTTTACTTTGGGGGAGGGCATCAGTGGAGGAGATCAATTGGCAAGAAAGAGCTACTAATCAACTGCAGAGGATTTGGGCGAAATGTTAAAAACACCCTAAAATCACATGATCTAAAAACATTAAAGTAGAGGAACTCCTTATTGCTCAGTAATCATAAATCCCAATTTATCTCTTATTCTTGGTCAAAGAGGAGTTTGGAAACCCAGATTAGCTCTGGAAGCAGGCTGTGATCTCCAATCCTAGGCTTAGTCCTCATAATCACGTTTTATCAGACTGCCTTCTGCTCATTGAAGAGTACAATAATGCTTATTTCCTACAGACAGCAAAGTAATCATGTACAAATCAAATCTCCAGTCTTTTCTCTGTTTATTCCAGATACCAACACCTTTGCACTGTGGTTCGTGAATACACTTGATCATAAAAACTTGGCAGTTTTGGGGGGTCAATGTTGTTTAACCTGGAGTAGAATAAATGCCAAGGCAGAACCTAGAGCTGCTGAGCAGACTTGGACCTCAGGAAAGTCCTTTCAGTCACACCATCCTCTAAGTGGAGTCCAAGCGTGGTTCTTTTACTCCCGAATTCAGCAGCAAACCAGACTTTTTACTGTGGGATTTGGGGATTTGGTTTGTTTTCCCTTAGCCCTGTGACCATGGCTTTTCTAACATGTGAGCAAGTTCATCGTCTCTCTGCTGAGCTCCTCAATTGGTCACCACAGAACAGAGTTGGCACCCAAGACGACTTAGGCAGTCCACAGAGTCTCCAGAATGAGGAAATGATGGAAGCAGAAAATATATTCAGCTGAGCATTCTTCCTGGCAGTGTAAGGGAAAGTCTGATTGGGACCTTAAAAGTTCAGTGGCAACAACAAATGAACACTGGCTGGTCTTCTTAGATAAGACAAGGAAGGTAATATGAAAATAAATTTGAGGTACATGCAGCCTCTCTCTGCATTAAAAAAAAAAGTCACACTGCCATACAGGCCACTGTCATGGAGTCATTCAGCTCTGCATCCCTTGTGTGTGATCCAAAGCTCTTTGCATTTCTGACTGCCTCCTAGTACCTGAGGGTCAAGTATCCCACCGAAAGCTTGGAGACAGAAGCCAGAAAGATTTGGAGCTGGTGAGGGTGACTGTCAAGCACAGATGGCTGGTTATCGATGTGATCTGTGTATCTGTGAAGCATGTGCTTTACAGAGGCAGCTGCTAAACCAATTGAATCAAGCCACAGTTTTTAAGAAGAGAGTGAGTGTGGACTGGAAAGGATAGAATTTTTGAATATGCAGCTGTGCGGGGCTACGATCAATGGTTAAAAATCAGAATTATATGCACTAATTGACTGAGGGTTTTCCCAAACCATGGCCCTATAGAGAGTCATAGCAATGACCCATTTCACTGGGGGGTCACTTTGCAAGCTCACCTTGAACTCTCTCCGTCCATTGTTCTCCTGGTATGCCAAAACATGTTTTATTACCGACGGTGTTCTGTGTTTTAGAATAGGACAGCAGTTCAGGTTTAAAAGAAGGTATTGAGCTGTGATTTTCCTGTGGAGGGAGAGCAAGGAATGTTTTTACCCATCTTTTCATCACTTAGATGTGTGGCTTAATCTGTATGGCTGGGTAAATCCTGAATTTTCTATTTATCCATGGTGTAACCCATTATGTTAGTGGAAAATGAGCCAACATTACTTTGTTCTGGCTATGTGAGCAGCTCTGAACTCTAATTGTGTTGCTCTATCTAAGCCCCAGAATGGAAACTGCCAAGATCAATTCATTTTGATAAATCAACTGTTTCTGATGGCCATCTACACTGAACTACAGCTGCTGTGCTTTTTTTCCCTAACAAAATGATTATGAAGCAAGCGTGCTCCAACTATTACTCACACTGTTTTACTGAACTAATGAATTGCTCTGGGAAGCCTGTTATGAAGACTTTTGATCAATTATTGCATACAAACTGGTTAAAAAGAAATACATCATAATTAGGCTAACAAATCTATTGTGACGCTTCCTCTCCTGATGAACAAATTCCTTGGAGATGGAGGCCTTGGTGGGCACATAGGGGTACTTTGCATTTTTCAGTTTATTGATTTTCATACTTTGTAATATGATGGATTAGCAAACACTGGCTCATAATTGCTCTTTGTCCAGAGTTTAATAGAGAAAAAAATACCTTTCAGTCTCTTTAAAAAAGCTTCTCCTAGACGTGTGAGAGGAATAAGCATATGGTCCCCCACAATACTACTGAGAACATTCACCTAGATCACAATGAGGATGCATTTCAGCTGTCACCACCATGTCATTACAGCCCCTCCTCAACTGCATTTACGTTGCCAACAAGAAGCCTCACCAGATCAAAATAATTGGAATCAGGCCCCAGACAGCTGTGGCCTCCATAAAGGAAACCAAATGTTTTCAGTCCCCTGGACACCAAAAACAGAACATGTCATCGATGGCCCGTTAGCGATGTTGTTCTACACTCCAGTACTGCTCATCCAAGTGTAACGCTTCCTGTATAGTCCTTGGACTGTCACTGCTGGTTACCATTTAAAGAGAAAAGGATTCCATTTTCTTTTAAAGATTTTTACTGCAAAGTTGGGAACTCAGACATCAGGTGTCACAGAGAAAACTTCACGAGGCTATAAAAAGAACCAGCAATCCAGTCAAATACACAGGCCTTTATTTTAGAGTAATTTTATTTTTCAAAAACTGAGGCAAAATGGGCATGAATATATTTTCTAGACTAGAGACTACCAAATGACAAATGGAGCGTGCCTCTGAGTTTATTAAAATTTGACCTTATATATTATATGAAAAGGGGAAAGTTTACATGAAGAGAAAATTATCAATTGAAACTCTCACAAGAAGTTTTGGGCATTGAAAAGAAATTTGCCCTTTTATGCCCACCTCAGTTTAAAGACACTGTCACCATTATGCTCTATGAGATGAAGCTTATTAAACTGAACATTTTACAGGTCAGATATGAATATGGACAGTTGAAGTCATTTGGGCTTTATGCCCAAACAAATAGAAAAGAGTCTCTGGACTCAAGAGGACATTTCTTAGGAAGAATCAGTGCACCATCTACCCTGTCTCATGAAAGAAGTCGAAGAGTGCCCCTTTAGTGGGCCTCCACTTTCCCTGGGCAGTGAGTGGTCTTGCTCTGATCCCAGGGACTCTCCCCAGGAATTCTTAAGCCTCCTCATTCATAGAGCTTCTGTTGCTCTAGCTTCTTGTTCCTCTCTCTGTAATAAAGATTCTCTCTTCCTAAGACAAAGATAATAATACCCAACAGCATGAATGGAACTGGAGAGTATTATGCTAAGTGAAATAAGACAGGCAGCAAAAGACAAATGGCATATGATCTCACCTATAACAGGTACCTAATGAACAAAACAAACGAATGAGCAAAACAAAACCAGAGGCATGGAAACAAGGAACAGACTGACAGGGACCAGAAGGGGGGTGGAAGGGGATAAGGGAGGAAAGAAGGGGAAGGGTCTAGTTAAAGAACAAGTATAAAAGACCCATGGACATGGACAACAGGGCGGGGATTGACTGGTGGTGGGGTGGGGGTGGGGGGGAGGCAGGGCAGAGGAGAGCAATGGGGGAAATTGGGACAACTGTAATGAACAACAATTTTTTTTTAAGATAATAATGCCATGTAGGAGATAATTTGAAAAAGAGTGGTTTCCTCTGAAGACCAATGTTAAAAGAGTCAAATCACTAGTAATTTAAAGAATGATTCCCAACCTTTCTCACATCATAGAACACATAAAGTTACTGTTTGTACACACAGGGCTGTTTGAGGTCAGGCAGTCTGCCTGGGTTGCAACCTGTCACCCTGAGGACTGAAAGCAGAAGTATCTCAGGCAACCTGCAGGTCATTCGCATGGCAGCTTTGCTGTCCAGCAGAGGCTCTCAATTTTTTGTGGGCCAGGGACCCCTTCAGTATCGGGCAGAACCTATGAGTGCCTTCTCAGAATATTTTTCAATGCATGAAATAAAAGTCATAGGATTGAAAAGGAACTAATTATATTGGAATACATTTACAAAAATTTTTAAAACCAAATGCATGATATAGTATATTTGCTTTTCATTAAAGCATTAAATAAGATCTAGTAACAAAGTCTAGTAACTACCATTATTTCAAAGTACTTGTAAGTAATATTTTAAGGCACTTGCACCAATTAGATTGTAATATGAAGACATTTGTTATTTCTACAAAGTCATTGGAGTTGTTAGTACTAAAGTGGTGTGGGACCTATACTCATAGTTGAGGGACATTCTATCTTTCAATGAGAAGTGAGAGAAAATAAGGATAAATTTTTTTTCAAATCCCAACTCACAGACCCTGCATTTTCTCCATGGATCTCAGGTTGAGAACCCTGAATTAAAAGGAGAAGGTCACAGTAAAAAAAATCTTCGTTATTGCTTTCTATTCTTCCACTTTCCAGGTGTGTCCTATGTCTCTTACATCCTTTCCTCTACCCTTTTCCTGCAGTTTCTTTCTGTTTCTTCTCCATATTTGCCTTCCCTTCATTCTTTCCTTACTTCCACCCCTTACTGCCTTCCTTCACGTCTTTTTCTTTCCTCATTTCCCATAATGCACTATTTGATACACTCAGCACATGACCAGGCCCATGGGGGCAGGCCTTTGAATTGATCTTCCCTGGCAAGCAGTGAAGGTTTGGGCAAAGAGGGAAATGCACCTTCAAGTGCAGTCAAGGTGTGAGATGCATCTAGCTTGCTCCAAACCAGGCCTCTTTGCTATAAGTAAAAGAAAGAAAGCAGCTTCCACAGCTCAGAATGAAAATGGGCAATTGTTTGCAATCTTTAGTCAATATTTAGTCAGTAAAGTCATCCAGTTTCCAAAGCAGAATATCTGTAGACATTATTTTTATAACTTAAATATCAAGCACTTCCTATAGAAATTAAGGCTACATTAGTTAATCCCATATCATAATAGGAATTAGTATTTGCAAAATCCTAAAAACATTTCTGGACAGTCAACAAGATTGTAAAGAGAATCAAGCATTTGAAATTATTATCCACGTACCTTAAATATGCAACCATACACTGGCATTCAAAAATGCAGTAATACTTTACACACATACACTTACCACCCTTCTCCTCAAATAATATTCTAGAAACATCTTATATGATTATTCTCTTAGGGGCCACTGGATCCTCTGGCTGGCCTCTGGGCCACTGCTGAGTAATCCAGAAAACTATTATTGGGTTGGCCAAAAAGTCCATTTAGTTTTTCTGTAAAATAAAAGACACATTTTTTTCAGCAATAATTTTAGTGATTTGGATATTTAGCGTATGTCGGCTATGTCCCACTATTGGCTTCTAGTGGGTAGAGGCCAGGGGTGCTGCTAAACATCTTCCAATGCATAACACAGCCCCACAGCCAAGAATCATTTGGCCAAAATGTCAATAGAACCAAGAAACTTCACAAACCACTTTTGACACGTTCAACCAGTCACAGCACCTTTTCCACACACTGCACAAACCCTCTTTTTCATTTCAGTTGAGTTTTTACCTTTCTTTCTTTTTTTTTAAATATTTGATTTATTTATTTTTAGACAGGGGAGGGAGGGAGAAAGAGAGAGAAACATCAATGTGTGGTTGCCTCTTGTACACCCCTTACTGGGGAACCTGGCCTGCAACCCAGGCATGTGCCCTGACTGGGAATCAAGCCGGTGACCCTCTGGTTTGCAGGCCAGTGCTCAATCCACTGAGCCACACCAGCCAGGGTGAGTTTTTACCTTTCTTGAAGTAATAAACCATAATATACCTAAAATATTGTATATTTTCTTACATCTTCAATATTAAAATAGTTGCACAAAAATTCACCAATTTTGGTAAGTTTTTTAATCAAAAAATCTGTCACAATACAATCTAACAAAATTGTTTCGAATGAAGTTAAAGACAACTAAGCACTACTAGAGCCATCTTATGGAAAAAAACTGAATGAGCTTTTTGGCCAACCCAATAAATACCCCAGGTACTAGTGAAAGAAATATACTGAATAAGTATCTTGCCCTGGCTGGTGTGGCTCAGTGGATTGAGCACAGGCCTGTGAACCAAAGGGTGGTCAGTTTGATTCCCAGTCAGGGCACATGCCTGGATTGCTGGCCAGGTCAGGTCCCCAGTAGGGAGTGCACGAGAGGCAACCACACATTGATGTTTCCCTCTTTCTCCCTCCCTTCCCTTCTGTCTAAAATAAATAAATAAAATCTTTTTTTTTAAGAAATTACTGAATAAATACAAAAGCCAGAGATTCATAAATGATTTTTTTCCAATTGTGCTGGATAGAGTGGACTTACCAATGAGGAAAGGAAATTCATTTCATTTTAAATATTTCATTTCAATAAAGTATGTGTTTACAGCATTTAATGTAATTTTGTATAAAAGTATCCAAACTATTTTTGCAACAAAAATTCAGCCACCTAGGTAGAAAACTGTGTAGAAAAAAAATAATAATTTATAAGAATGCCAATTGAGGAAAAGCACTTAGTACTACACTATCTAGCCCCCCAAAATGAGATCTATTCCAATCACTTCATTATTCTGACATGAAGCTTTTCGTGTTATTTTATTCTTAATTCATCATGAAGAAGACCAAATCAGGAAGAAGGCAGAAGTACAAGTGTGAAAGTCACACCTGAATTCACACTTCTTTTTCCCCTGAGGATCCATCTCTTTCCAGACTACATAGGTCTCCCGGTTGTTTCAAGTACAAACAAACATGATGTCTCTGATTCAAATCTTGGCTCCCCTAACTGTGTGAGCGTGTTTGTTTTCTTCTAAGTCCCAGTTTCTTCAAATGCAAGAGAGGCATTATGAAAGTCGAGACAGAAGGTATTAAGTTGTTAGCACTGAGCCTGGCACAGACTAGGTCCTCAGTAAACAAATGGTGATGGTGTTTACCTGATCCATCCAACTGACCAGATAGTATTACAAACTATGAGAAGAAAGCACTGTAGGGGCCCAGAAAGCCTGTGTGGGGTCGAGGATAGGGTCTGGCACCGCAGGTGTGGTGACTGGGCTTG
>VMDR010011711.1:9900-28036 GCA_007922815.1 Macrotus californicus | reverse complement strand
TTTCCCGGATCCGCCAGCCGCCGCCCCGCCGCGCGAGTCCTCTCCGCCCCTCCTACCGGTCTGGATGTAAGTTTCTTAGTTTCTTGGTTGTCGGACTTCCATACGGTTCGATTTTCTATTAGTTCTGGTTGTTTTTTGTTTTAAAATTTGTTGTTGTCCTTCTTTTGGTTGTGAGAGGAGGCACAGTGTGTCTACCTACGCCTCCATCTTGGCCGGAAGTCCTGGGGCATCCTTTTTAAGTTCCCTTGAGTTGGACTTTAGGGATTCTTCTCCAACAGAGGGTAGGAGCACTACAGGTGGTAGAAAGCACACCTTCAGAATTTTAAGAAGAGATAAACCTTTTTTCTTAGCAGAGTTGGAGCCCACTGCTCTGGCACAGCCCACTGGTATTTAAGGCACAAACTGAAATAAGTCAATTTGTCAACGACCTTGCCCATCAGTAATGAGCTAAGAGGGTCTATTTAAAAAAGACAACCATATAAGAGTTTACTTTGGTTCATAAAATGAAAAACATGAAATCTAAGGGGAAAGTAAGTTCACTTAAACTAATTTTTTGACTTGCATATCAAAATGAAATTAATGTCTTAAATCTTTAGATAAGATAAATGTTTGCTGAATTCTTGGTTTTTAAAAAGTTATTAAAACACTGAAATAGTGACATATCAACTTGTAAGTTCTGAGTCAAGCACTACCTAAATTTCCCATGGGCCATCCACAATGGGCCAGTCTGCATATATCTTCCGCCTTTTGCTATTATACAAACATAGGCCACCTATACAGTGAAGAAATAAATACATAAATACAGGTGAATAAAGGTGACATTTTATTGCTTCATGAATTGAATGCCTGCAACAGCCTCTGGGGTCCACGTTGGGAGTGGCCTTTCTGGTGGGGGAGAGACTGCCTCTCAGAGCCAGCCAGTTCTTAGAGGCAGCAAAGGGCCCGGCCAGGAGCCTGCCCTTGACACGCAGACTGACCAATCCAGACCAGACCTCCTCTTTCTGCCGGCGCTTGGAAACTGGAGATGAGCCTTCTAGCTTAGAGCCCGCCAAAATGATTCAAACCAGCCAATCTTACAATGTTCATCCCACCCTGCCTTGTCCTTCCCAGGAAATCCCAACAACGGTCATGGCCTAAACCTCCCCCTGTTCTTGTCTTCCTCCTCCGGACCACCCTGGTGTCCCCCCAGGACCCTCCATGGCATGCCACGCCCCCTGTCTCTAGGAGCTGAGAACAATAAACTCTGTTTTCCTGAGCCTCTCTTCTGTCTCCTCTAGTGGACTGACCATCCCATAAAGGAACACAACACAATCAGTGTATGGGATTCTTCCTTTCTTAGCTCCCATAACTCATTTGGTTTCTGTGTTCAAAAAAAAATGTGAATTGAAATCATTCCTTGAATGACAAATTTTTGCTTTTCCAATATGAAATGTATACCCCACTTTGGATTTTTTTTCTCTTTTTGTGCACACCAGTAACTTTCTAATTTAGTGCAGAGTTAGTGTGTCATCTTTTTGAAAACAATTTAAACAATATAGTACCAATGATACTCGTTACCCAAGTGTAAATCACAGTGATGACAACATGACCCACTGTGACCAAGATGACCCCTGTGGGGAACTGGTCTGTTTGACTATGGCGAATGTGGTTCAGCCCTGCATCAGAAAGCCAACAGGAGTGAAGTGGCGGGCAGGAGCCGGACCCTCAGACCGGTTTTCCCATGGGAACCAGGCCTAGAAAATGCATCCAGACTGTTTCGGCTTGCTCTTGCTAAAAGTCCCTCACCCTGGTCTAAAACAGTAGATGTTTATTGCCCATCTTCAAGGTAATTTCCAAAGTCTGTATGAACTTTCCCAAGGACGGAGCATAATCAGCTCGCCATCTTTCCCTTCTGCATTTGTTATTTTCGTCTCCTTGAATGTACCTGAAATGTAGACAATAACATTCTATGTAGTAGATAATAAGACCCAAGAAAAACATTAAAAGACTGTCCAGGCAAGGGTCGGGGCGCTCTCCCATTAAGAGAGTGGCCAGGCACTCTCTTGGAAGAAACGGCCGTAGGACTCTCATCTTAAGAGAGTACCTCTACCATCCCTTTTTCTCCACAGGACTTCTGTGGTCTGTGTGCATTTGTTCTCATCTTCATCCACAAACCACACAGACTCTGCAGGACAGAGTCTGCGACAGACCCCCACCACACACACAGGTAATGGCATATACATGACAACCACTCCAGCCGATAGCCACAGTTGTAAGACACTTCAAAGTTACAGAGACGTTAGAATGTAGAAAAATGTCTCAGTACTGACAACGATTCTCTGCTTGACTGAACTTTAATCAGGCTCCTGAACCTTCTCCTAGGTTATCTGTGTACTTCCTTGTAATGTCCAGTGTTAACAAAAACCTTGCTAAGTCAGTTTAACCAGAACTCCCCACCCTTGATATCTGATATCACCCTCCATATCTGGCCAGGTCCCTCTTTCTCCATCAGCACCCAAGTGATGCCTGATTGCCCTGACCTACCTTTGGCAAAAATTCTGTTACTGAAAAACAAAGGTGAAAGAATAGTCTATAGAGTCTGACCCTTCATTTGTTAATGTATGCAATAAAAACAAAGGACATTTGCGAAGGTTTTCTTTGGCAACCTCTCTGCTCATCTCCCTGCCTCTAACCTCCCCTTCCTGCAGTCACTCCTCAGCACAGCAGCTGGGGGACTCCTGGTAAGATCTATGTCAGATCAAGTCACTCTTGGGCTTCAATTTCTCTACTGGCTCCAAGCTCACTCCGAAATGAGAGTGAAAGCCAAGCTTGTTATTTAATCCAGCAAGACAAACATGATTTACCCCCCAATCCAATGTCCCTCTATGTCACCGTCTGCCCCCTACTCTCTTCTCCCTCTCACTCTGCTCCTCTATGCTGATTTTCTTATTGTGCCTCCAA
The DNA here is from genome assembly GCA_007922815.1 of Macrotus californicus. Classification (NCBI taxonomy): domain Eukaryota; kingdom Metazoa; phylum Chordata; class Mammalia; order Chiroptera; family Phyllostomidae; genus Macrotus; species Macrotus californicus. Next base: position 25,096 of record VMDR010011711.1, on the reverse strand, counting down.
CAAACAGGGCATGCTCCTGCCTCTGGGCCTTTGTACCTGCCTTTTTCTATGTCCAGAATATTCTTCCCCGGCTGTCCTCTTGCCTTCTTTCCTTACTTCCTGAGAATCTTTCCTCAAAAGTCATCTTCTCTGTGGGTCCTTCCCTGCCCATCATATCCACCACATTAATAACCATCCCACTGATAGTTCCTCCCCGCTACTCCTTTCTTAGCACTCACCACTAACATACAAGAAAGCAGAGATGCTGTCAGCTTTGACCACTATTTTATCTTCAGTACCTGTAAGGGTTTCTGGAACTTAGTAGCTGCTCAGTAAACATTTATCTAATGGACGAATTATTCACTTTTTGTCTACTGCTGATCTATGTATTCTAAGCATTCTGCAGGTAATATATCTTATTTTTTCTAATAAGAAAAAATGTCAACTTAAAATACACAGCATTTTATCTGTATGTCTAAATTTTATGCTATTTCTGTTTTGAAGTCAAGATGTATAGATGTGATAGGAAGGAATGGAAAACAGAGACCGTGAGTTGGAGGGAGGGAGAGGAAGACAGGCAGAACCTGCCACCTCAGGCCATTTCCTAGGCAGCAGCCAAACCCTTTGCTAAATCAGGAGCTTGGAATTTAGTGCTGCTCCTTATCAAGAAAGCCAACACATTAATTTAAATCTAGGGACAAACTATTCCAATACCAGGTGCTCCAACTTCTAATAATATTCAACATACTCTTATTGTTCAGGTTTCTAATAGCATCAAGCACATAAATTCTCCATCATGAGGAACACATTTAGTTCAAAAGCAGCCAAGATGGAAAACATTTGAAGTACATGAAGTACATGGCCAAGCCACAGGGGTAAAGCAGCCCTGGGTTAGCAGTTTCCATGTGGGCTCCCTCATATTTAGCCAGGAGAGGAGACTCATTTGCTGTACTGGAGGCTCAGTTCAGATTTCTTGAGATAATATTTAACAATCAGCTCAAACACACAAGCCTGTTCTGTGCTAGCCTCCTCTGAGCAATGTTATCCAGACTTTTGGCGTGTATAGAAGACAATGACTTGATTCTTACTCGGAGAGAGAGATCATCTTGGGGAAGAAACTGTGAAGCCTGAGTCTGTCTTTGCTTTTGTCACATACCCTCCCTAAGATCTCTCATCCTACTCTAAGGTTCCAAAGATCCCCAAGATAACTGTTCAGTTCCAATTCCACAAACCCAATCCAGCTCTCTTTCTTGAGTTTCAAAGTCCATGGAACATCAACTCTTGAATATCTCACACCCAACCTACCCAAACTGGAGCTCAGCACCTTTCCTCAAAATGGAGTCCTCCCCCATCTAGTGGTTCTGTTTCTCAACACCCAGCACCACAGTCCTTACATTTCCCAAAGCATAATCCTGGAGTCATCCTTGACTTCTCCCTACTCCTCACTTGATGGTGCTAACCATTCACCTATTCTCCATCTTCATAATCTCAAAAATCAACCCACTCTCTGTCCATATGCCATTGTTTGCATCTGGGGTGCCCTCATATGCAAATGGAGTGCCCTCAGCTAGGTCACAGCAACCAACCGGCCTTAGAGTGCCCTTCCTCACTCCCACCATGGTCCACCTTCTGCTGTTCTATGAAGGAAACTAGACCAGGTCACTCTTGTCTTAAAGCCCATCAATGGCTTCCTACTAACCTTGGGAAAAAGTCCAGCTCCATAACATGATTTCCAAGGGTGTGTGGTGACTCATTAGTAGATTATGAAATCAACTTTTTGGGTCATAACCAGCACTAAAAAAACAATTGAATAAAATAGAAATAGAGCACTTTGTGCATGGTAAGGGTGAGTGTGGTTTCTGACTATTGTATAATACACATATGTGTTTCCAAAGTTATGACATAAGACATATTTCTTACTGTGGGTTGTAGTAAAGACAAGTTTGAAAAAACTAGTAGACAAGAACTTTTGTGGTCTGGCCCTGAACCAACCAACACTCCAGCCCCCTCTACCTTCAACATTCTCTAGTAACATGTGGTATCTCAAACACTCAGCTATCTACCCTCTCCAGCCCTTTGCATATGCCATTCTCTTTCCCTGGGGTTCTTTGCTTGCCCTGCACACACACAACTCTGTCCCACCCTGGTCTTGCTAGTTCTTAATCTTGAGATCTCAGCTTACATATCCCTCCCTCATGGAAGCCTCCTTGACCCCTAGGCAAGAATAGGTCATCTGCCATATTTGTCCCCACAACATCCTGTCTTTCCCCATCATAGCACACATCACACTACAGTACAGCATCTGCTTTCCTGCTCTTGTCTCTATTATGGCAGGAATTACATTTATTTCCTCATTTCTCTATCCCCAGCATATAGCAGAGCGTCCAACATGTTATAAGTTTTCTCTGAGTGCATGTTGAATGAAAGCCAATGAGCCCAATCATTAAGGGTTATTTTTCAAGGACTGCTTGAGTCCATCTGATGTTTAAGACCCTGTGGACATACAGAAACAAACAAGGCAACATTACTGCCTCAAATTTAGAAATAATATATCTATGACCTTTGCAGCAAGATCTCATCTTCCCCCCCAGATGGCTCACAAGCAATGTCATGAGCCAAGCATCCTACTGAGTGATGCTGGAGGAATAAGGAAGAGTCTTTTGTGCCCCAAATAAAAGTCAAATAAAACCTCCTTAAGCTAACATGCTAGAGTTCAGCATGTGATTCTCAGCATGGAAATCTTACATTTTATATTAAATTTTTATATAAAAATTATAATTATATTTCAAATAAAATTTTATGTGAAATAGATATGAAACCCATGGTTTAGGCAGAACTTCAAAATTTGGGGGCAATGACAAGGTGTCATTCCTTAGGCATAAGCCAGACACTGGAGCTTAGCCAAAGCTCCAAATACACCTACGTATAGGGAGAAAGAGTACAGTATGAGTATCAGTTATTTACACCACAATAATTCATTAATTCATATTTGTTCCTTATTCTTTTCTGAAACATACATGGCATTGGGCAGAAGGGGAAGGAACTAGAGAATTCTAGCTGGTACCAGGAGTTTGAGAGAGATGGAAGAAGACAAGATGGCAGAGGAGGGACATTCTCCCATTTCTGCCTCAGTGTGGTGGAGACCAAGGGCATTGAGGTCAGCCAGCCCAGTGCTGAGCCCTGCGCTACCCTTGCCCTACCCCCATCTGTCTAGGTTACCCTGGGCAAGGCACTTAATCTTCCCAAATCACATTTACTTACATGTAATGAGGAGCAGTAAGACCTGTGCCTGAGCTTATTGGAAAGAGGAAGACAAACAAAACTTTGAGGCTGACACAGCGCAGATTCCGGATACAGGTGCCCACAGCCATGAGGGAAGTGGGGACATATCCTTAGCGGTGCTGAGGTTTGCAGAGAAGGGCTCCTCCAACTCCTCAGAAGGCCTCACCAGGCGGGGGTTTGGATAGGGAGCCAGGATCAGGCAACTGTCAGAAATCCAGGGCTAACAAGTGAGTTTAGAGCATTGGTCTTAACAATGGAAAGTTAGCCTGTCCAGGATTAAAGAAGTAAAAAGAACTTTAAAAAGCCATGAAGCCATCTGATGCACTTCTGCATTTGTTTCTTTTTTTCCCATTATGTATACTGTGAGCTTCTGCGTCTGGCAAACATCCCCCAGCAATAAAAACTTTTCGTCAGGGACCACGTTGGTTTGAGGAAATAATTAAAGGAGTGAATAACTCCTGCCTTATTATTCCTGTCAGCCTTGAGTCATTCCGCCTATCTGATGTTGGTGCGCAGGGGCATCCCAGCACAATGTGTTCCCCATTTCCTGACGTGCGCGGGCCGTGGGGAGGAAGCGGGAGGGAGACAGGACCGCTGGACCCAGGGAAACCGGAATACCCATTGCCTTTGTTCAAAATAATTTGAACTGATGCCTCTGAGAAAGCTAATATAAACCATGAGGGAGCCTTTGCATCTCTCCCAATGTTTAATATAAAACATGCATAAAACCATCATTGGGCTTTAAAAGAAAGGTGGCTTGTTTTCCTCAGAGAAGGTCTGGAGGTCAGATTTTCAGAGTTTCTATAAGGAATTTGTGAAAGGAAAATGAGGGGCTCGCTTGGCTTTTGCACTTTGGGAGGTGGATTGGTGGGCACATTATATTGAGGGGAGTTAATTAATGAAAAGCTCTTCCCTTCATTTCATCAAAGTGGATGTGATGGTGGTTTTTGTGTCAGTTTGACTAGGCCGCATGTCCAAATGTTGGTTGAGCATTCTACATGTCTCTGTGAAGCTATTTTTTAGATGATATTAACATTGAAATCAGTAGACTTTGAGTAAAGCAGATCACCCTTTATAATATAGATGGACCTCATTTAATCAGTTGAAGGCCTTAAGAGAAAAGAACTGAGCAAGAAAAAACTTTGCCTCCAGACTGCCTTCAGACTTCAGCTGCAAAATCAACTCTTTCCTGGTTCTCCAGCCTGCCACCATCATACTTACCAGCCCCCACACTTGTGTGAGCCAATTTCCCTCTCTCTTTCTCTCTCTTTCTCTCCCTCCCTCCATATACATTCCATTAGTTCTGTTTCTCTGGAGAACTCTGATTAATGCAAGTGTTTGGGAGGGGCAACTATCTAGGTATGAAGAAGGTGGTTAAGGTGAGATGAGAAATGGGGCCAAGAAGGGTGCTGGTCTGATAATTTCAGATCTCTCAGAGCATTTGTTGATGGGGGTAGGTGGAGTTAGTCTAGCATCTGAGCAGTGAGAGTCAAAAAGATTTCCTTGCCCTCACTAGGCTAGGACATGGCAAGCTGGATCAGAAAGATTCAGGATCATACATCTATACATTCACTCGCGCATTCATGTAACCAATACTGACTATAAGGCACTATTTAGACACTGGGGATTCAGCAGTGAGCAAAGTAGGTCCTGCCTTCCCAGAACTTACAATTTAGGGGGGGACACAATAAACAGATAAATAAGGATAAGAAAAGAAGTCAAGTAAAAGGATGGAGTTTCATGAATTGCTTGAGGGTCTTCTCTGCAGCAGATGCTCTTCTATGACAATAGAAGTCTTGCTCCATTTCCTGAAGGAGGCCAACTGGTTAATGAGCAGTTAAATCATAAGCTCTGGCCCTGACTGGTGTAGCTCAGCTGGTTGAGCGTCAGCTGGCAAAGCAAAGGTCACTGGTTTGATTCCTGGTCAGGGCACAAGCCTGGGCTGCGGGCCAGGTCCCCAGTCGGGGCACACGTGTGAGAGGCAACCGATGAATGTTCTCATAGATCTATGTTTCTCTACCTTTCTTTCTTCCTCCTTCCCTCTCTCTAAGAATAAATAAATAAAATCTTTTAAAAAGGAAGAAAACAAGCAAGAAAGCAAGCACAAGCTCTGTCCAGGGACCATGCAGCATCTTTCCCTGTAAAGACGCCAAGAGCCCTTGGCACTTAGGAACTGTTCCTGAAGGAAGTGCCTCTAAGCTTCTTAGGAGCTATAGCCCTCCTCAGGCCCTCCATTTAAGGAAGACTTGGGCACATGTGAAGCCCTCCCAGGTGGGTTCTCAGGGGCTCCATCTTAACCCAGGCACTCTTTCTGGTCACAACTTCCTGAAGTCTTTGTCTGTTGAGTTCACCCAGACCAGAAGGCTGCCTCCTTTCTGAAATGATATCATTTCTAGGAAGTAAGAAACACATCCATCCAGTGTAGAAGAGCCCAGGTCCCTTTACAGGACAGAGAAGAGGTAGAGCCTAAAACTAGGGCCTGGCAGGGAGGGAATCAGGCCCGATTTCCACCTGCAAAAACCAGTTTGTCAAACTGCTGTGGTCTCTCTGGTTTATGCAGACTCCAGAAATCAGCAGAGGGACAGGCCTGGAGCTGGCTTTGCAGCAGTGGGAACTCTGAGCTGAAAAGAAAGTGTTTTCCATTGCCAATGACTTAATGGAAATAAAGCCTACACACACTGAGAGGAAACTGATAACCCTTCTCTCCCATTATTAACTGTTCCTGATGGGTGAGGCTTGGTCTGGCATTTGTAATTGGTGTGTCTTCTTCAGGGCCCTTGCATTTCATTCAAGTGCCTGATGGAAAGGTCCTCTTTGTTGCTAGAGCTATAGTGGTAGTAAGGCACCTCTGCATTTCACACAAATAAACTGTGGAGGAAACCCAGCTGGAAACAAACTTAGCATTAATAACAACTGCAGATGGAATTAATGGTTGCACCCCAGCACCAGCAGAGCCTGTGCATGAGCATGAGGTGGCACTGTGAATATGCAAAACTGGTATTTTATCTTGTGGACCTGATTGGAGATAAAAGATCACATCTTTCTATGTGCTTTATGTTCCTCCTAGAAGTTATTAAAGACATTTATGTGTGAGCAACATAGTATTTATTAGATTAAATTGCAGGATAGTAAGCTCTTAATTTTCCATGTTAATGGCAGGGAACTTTTGTAGGTAGCATTAATAGAAATAGTGGTAATAATAATGATAACAACAACAAGAACTACCTGAAGACCTAACCATAAGACCCAAAGCCATAAAACTCCTAGAATTAAAATAGAGAAAGTCTTTATGACATTAGATTTGGCAATAATTCCCTGGATATGACACCAAGAGCACAGGCAACAACAACAAAAAAGCGGACAACTAGAATAGCATCAGACTTAAAAACTGCACAGCAAAGGAAGCAATTCACAGAGTGTAAAGGCAGCCTATGGAGTGAGAGAAAGTATTCTCAAATCATACATCTGTTAAGACTTTAATATCCAGAATACAAAACGACAACAGCAAAAACAGATTAAAAAATGGGCAAAGGACTTGGATAGACATTTCTCCAAAGAAGACATGCAAATGGCCAAGAAGCACATGAAAACATGCTCAACATCACTAATCATCAGGGAAATGTAAATCAAAACCACAATGAGACATCACCTCACACTCGTTAAAATGGCTACAAAAAACAAAAGCAAAACAGAAAATAACATGTTCGTGAGGATGTAGAGAAACTGGGACCTTTTTGCACTATTGGTGGAAATGTAAAATGTGTTGGTGGGAATGTAAAGTGGATCAACTATGGAAATCAGGATGAAGTTCTAAAAAAATTACAAAGAGAATTACCATATGATATAGCAATTCCACATCTGGTTATATAGCCAACATAATTGAAAGCACTATCTCAAAGAGATATCTACCCATCCATGTCTATCAGAGCATTATTCACAATCATCGGGAGATGAAAGCAATCCAAATGTTCACCAATAGATGAATCAATAAACAAAATGTGGTGTCTACATACAGTGAAATATCATTTGGCCTTAAAAAAGAAGGAAATCTTGTCATATGCTACAGCATAGATGAAACTTGAGGGAATTGTTAAGTGAAATAAACCAGTCACAATAAAACAAATACCATATGATTTCATTTATATGAAGATCTAAAGTAATCAAGCTCAAAGAAACACAAAGCAGAACGGTCGTTGCCAGAATCTGAGGGGAGGGAAATGAGAAGTTGCTGTTCAATGGGTACAGATTTTCAGTTTTGCCAGATGAAGAGTTCTGGAGACCTACTGCACTTAATGTGAATGTTCTTTTAAAATTAAAATAAAATCACTATGAGCCAGATGCCGAATTAAGCTCCTTACATATATTATTTCATGGAATCATTGCAACCCATCCAGCTGAGATAGGGACTGTTAGTGAACCCATTTTTCAGGGAAGGAATTGAAGCTGAGAGGGCGAGTACTGTGCTCAAGGTCATGTGCTTAGAAAGGTTGAGTAACAGTGCCCTAAGTGATCCAGCCAATAAGTGGCTGAGCTGGGGTGAGATCTTACCACAAGCTCATACCCTCAACTACCACATCATATCATGGGGCATTTGGAGAAGTTGGGCTGGAGTGGTATTTTCCCACCCAGATGTGGGGTTTAACCTCTAGTAGAGCATCTTAGGTGAGCTGGATGCTGGGGGTGGGACCAGGTTGCAAGGCTCCTTAGTTTGGAACGAGGAATGAGTGATGATTCTTGTTCCCTGAAGCAACAAAGCAAAGGTTAGTTCCCTGTGGCCACATGGATCACCTAAGAGGAAAAGGAAGGCAGGCTTCATGTGAGTGAGATAAGTAATAGATCATGTGTTAGAGGCCTTACCGATCTCATTTAGTCCTCAGAAAAGAGTAATGCATCAGGACTCTAATCTCTGTCCAACAGGTGAAGAAACCGAAGCTCACAGGGAGCGGTTCAGGAACTTGGCTGGGGAAGCCCAGGGACTACAGCCCAGTAGTGGAAAGGGGCTCTCACTGCAAACACACGATGGAGCCTCTGGGGGCGCACTTCCGCAGATTCTGATCTGCTCAGCCTCCCTCTCCGCTGGAATCCCTTTTCCTCTCTTCTGAAATCCCCATCACTGCCTCCCTTGCAGGTGCTGGGCATCTCGCTTCCTACTCAACAGTCAGATGAAGCAATGGGAAGGGAGCCTCCCAGGCTGCCCTGGCTAACTGCATTGGTGCAGACTCTGCCCCGCCCCCAACCTTGGCTGACCTGTCGTTGGGCCTGAGGCCAACCCTTCCCTACAACAGAACACCATCCAGCAAATCTCCTTTCGTCTCTTGCATCGTTCGTATTCCTTCACTTTTGGATTATTCCCACCTCTGCAAAACGGCTTTTTCTTTTGTAGATTACCCAGTGACGGCCACAGAGAGGCGTTCCTAGCATACTTCACATTCAACAATTCCTCTACTAAACAACACAATTATATGCAATAATAATCATTGTTTTCTTGATTCACTCTCTAGTTTTAAAACAATTAACAATTAAAACAAGAATATAATTCTATTGCAACTCTATTTAAATTCATTATATTTCATGACTAAAATTTGTGCTTAACCAACCAAAATATTGTACCTTGTAGTCTGCACTCTATTTGTACTTAAATTTTAAACACAAATAAAAACTTTAGTTGGTCATACAAAAATGACAGAATTGAAGTAACTCGAGTTCTGTCTGTTTGTCTGCAGAGGTAATTTTAATAAAGCACACGGCACTCCCCAGGCCAGGGGTGTGACCCTGTCATCACCACATTGTTCACTATGAAGTTGGGTGTTCCAATCACAAAATGACACTCATTCAGCAATCTTCAACTAGCATGCTCATTTAGATTTATATTTAATTACATGCACATGTATTTACTCAACCAGTGTTTATTGTGCCAGAAACTATTTTAGATACTGGGGATGCAGTGGTGAACAAAATTGTCAAAATCTCTACATTGACAGGACTATCACAGAGAGACAGACTATAAACAGATAAATGAAACAAATAAATGTGAACACGACAGTCAGGTGGTAGTTAAGTGCTGTAAAGAAAAAAAAGCAGGAGCTGGAGGCTGATGGAAGGGCCTGGATCTTTTGGCTCCAGTGGTTGTCTAGAATGGCTATATGGGTTGACGGGTTGGGGTGGGGCAATGGTTAGGGCTTGGAGAGGGAACCAGGGTCCCATGTAGACTAGTGGACCCGAGGAGCTACAGAAATAGGCTGAGGTCTTAGATCTGACTTTTAATGTTTAGTTGGCATCAACAATGACTTCTTCTATCTCTTTTGTAAACAGGCATATGAACAAATTCGGGTCAGGACTGTGCCTATGTACACAAAGAAAGAGCCATGTGCTTGAAACATTCCTTACCTTAGCGCATAAACTTAATCATGGTCTGTGTCTAAATGCAAGTGTGTTTTCTTTAAATGTTTATCTTATCTTTGAATTTAAATACAGAAAACGCTTTCTGGAGATAGACTTTTTCTAACTTTGGCTACCGGCTGGCTTTGAGAGAGACACAGGAACGGACAGATGAGTGAGTCTTCTCAACACACCTACTTGGACGTAGGATCTTAGGCTGCAGTGCAGACCTCCTAGGCCTGGAGACAGTCTCTGTCAGGTCACATGAGCTGTCCTCACAATCTGTGCTGCTTTGCAATAAAAGCAATCACCACATCAGGGATTAAAAAAATATATATGATGAACTCCTGAGAAACATGGTGTCTGGGGGCAATCTGAGGACCTCAGTGGCCCCTGAGTGTGGAGATAGGGATGGTTAGGTGAGAGGGATGCTTTGTAAAAACTTTAAAGTTCTAATTATTTGAATTCTATGTCCTCCAGGTTTACCTTCTTTGAGTAGATTTCCCTGTCTTAGCCCTCAACACCTGCTTCCTTCTCTAAAATCCCAGGCCATCTGTGCCTAGCCCCTCATTATGTTACTCTCAGTGATGCTCTGTGTTATACCTGTCCTCTCCATTGTGCTTGGTTCCTGGGTATAGAGCAGAGCCTTTCAGCTTCCCTTGGGACTACCTGGGATATGGTTCCAATGCAGAGTCTAAGTCACTAGGTGTGGGAGGGGCTCAAGATTCTGCACTGCTCCCAAGCTCCCAGCAAAAGCCCCTGTGGCTGGTGGGAGCCTGTGCACCCAAAGGCGAGGGGGAAGGAGATTGAGTGTGGGGGGCAAACAGACACATCTAGGCTCCACTTCTGCTCTGCCCTTAACTAACTATGTAGCCTTAATCTTTCTAAGCCTCAGTTTTCATAACTTAAAATGGCCTAAATACATAAGTTTGTAGATAATGACTATTATCCACAGTGTTTTGCATTCTTTTATGAGATGGTCTGTCCACTAGAAGAGACAGAGGAGAGGCTCAGGATAACAAAATGTAATATTCTCAGCTCCTAGAGACAGGGGGCGTGGCATGCCATGGAGAGTCCTGGCAGGACACCAGGGTGGTCCGAAGGAGGAAGACAAGAACAGGGGAAGGTTTAGGCCATGACCTTTGTTGGGATTTCCCGGGAAGGACAAGACAGGGCAGGGTGAACATCATAAGATTGGCTAGTTTGAGTCATTTCGGTGGGCTGTAAACTAGAGGGTTGGTCTCCAGTTGCGTGGTACCTGGCCCTGGGATTATTAAGGCAGAGGAATGCTACTTGGGGTGTATGGGCCAGAGAGAGGAGGTCTGGCTCTGGATTGGTTAGTCTGCATGTCAAGGGCTGGCTCCTGGCTGGGCCCTTTGCTGCCTCTAAGAATTGGCTGGCTCAGAGGCAGTCTCTCCCCAGCTGGAAAGGTTGTTTTAATACATATGTCAAAACATCATAATATACATAAAGTAGAATATATATGACATGCTTGTAAATGCAACTTCTAGTTTATGTGTTCTTCACAGCTTTCACTGCTTCCCTTTTTCAATTAATTAATTAATTAATTCCCCATCCTGTCACCCTCCTCCCCTTTAGCAACCATCAGCTTGTTCTCTATAGGTCTGTTCCTGTTCTTTTCTTTCATTTAGATTCCACATGTAAGTGAAATCATACAGTATTTGTCTCTGTCTGACATAATTCACTTAGCATATCTTCTATATCCATCCATGCTGCTGAAAATGGTAAGATTTCATTCTTTTCATGACTCAGTAATGTTCCATTGTGTATATGTACCACCACTTTTTCACCTACTCATCTACTGATGGACGCTTGGGTTCCTTCCACATTTTGGCCATTGTAAATAATGCTGCAATGAACATAGGAGTGTATATATTCTTTCAAATTTGTGTTTTGGATTTCTTCAGATAAATTCCAAGAAGTGGAAACACTGAGTCAAAAGGCAGTTCCAGCCCTGGCTGGTGTGGCTTAGTGGATTGAGTGCTGGCCTGAGAACCGGAGGGTCGTTGGTTCGATTCCTGGTCATGGCACATGCCTGGGTTGCGGGCCAGGTCCCCAGTGGGGGATGCATGAGGCGGCCACACATGGATGTTTCTTTCCCTCTCTTTCTCCCTCCCTTCCCCTCTCTCTAAAAATAAATAAATAAAATCTTAAAAAATAAAAGGCAGCTCCATTTTTAATTTTTAGAGGACTCTCCACAGTGGCTGCACCAGTCTGCATTCCTATCAACAGTGCACTAGGGTTCCCTTTTCGCCACATCCTTGCCAGCACTTGTTGCTTGTTGATTTATTAATGATGGTCATTCTGACAGGTGTGAGTTGATAGCTCATTGTAGCTTTAATTTGCATTTCAGGTGCGTTTAAGTTGCACCTGACAGTGATGTTGAGCATCTTTTCATTGGTCTGTTGGCCATCAGTATGTCCTCTTTGGAGAAGTATCTATTCAGGTCCTTGGCCCATTTTTTAAAAATATTTTATTGATTATGCTATTACAGTTGTCCCATTTCCCCTCTTTATTATCCTCCATCCTGCACAACCCTTCCCACCCACATTCCCCTCCTTTAGTTCATGGTCATGGGTTATACATATAAGTTCTTTGGCTTCTCCATTTCCTATACTATTCTTAACCTCCCCTGTCTATTTTCTACCTACCATTTATGCTACTTATTCCCTGTACCTGTTCCCCATTCTCCTCCCTCCACCTACCCACTGATAACCTTCCATGTGATCTCCATTTCTGTGATTCTGTTCCTGTTCTAGTTGTTTGCTTAGTTTGTTTTTGTTTTTGTTTTTTAGGTTCAGTTGTTGATAGTTGTGAGTTTGTTGTCATTTTACTGTTCATATTTTTGATCTCCTTTTTCTTAGATAAGTCCCTTTAATATTTTATATAAGGCTTGGTGATGATAAACTCCTTTAACTTGACCTTATCTGGGAAGCACTTTATCTGCTCTTCCATTCTAAATGACAGCTTTACTGGATAGAGTAATCTTGGATGTAGGTCTTTGCCATTCATGACTTGGAATACTTCTTGAGCTCCTTCTTGCCTGTAAGGTTTTTTTTGAGAAATCAGCTGATAGTCTAATGGGAACTCCTTTGTAGGTAACTGTCTCCTTTTCTCTTGCTGCTTTGAAGATTCTCTCCTTATCTTTAATCTCGAGTAATGTAATTATGATGTGCCTTGGTGTGTGCTTCTTTAGGTGCAACTTTTGGGGGACTCTTTGAGCTTCCTAGACTTCATGGAAGTCTATTTTCATTGCCAGATTAGGGAAGTTCTCCTTTATTATGTTTCAACTAAGTTTTCAATTTTTTGCTCTTCCTCTTCTCCTTCAGACACCCCCATGATTCAGATGTTGGAACGTTTAAAGTTGTCCCGGAGGTTCCTAAGCCTCTCCTCATATTTTTGAATTTTTGTCTCTTCATTCTGTTCTGGTCGAATGTTTATTTCTTCCTTTGGGTCCAAACTGGTGATATGAGTCCTGGTTTCCTTCCCTTCACTGTTGGTTCCCTGTACATTTTCCTTTATTTCACTTTTCATAGCCGTCACTTTTTCCTCAATTTTGCGACCATATTCAACCATTTCTGGGAGCATCCTGATTACCAGTGTACCATTTGAAATGTACATCTGATAGGTTGGCTATCTCTTGATCATTTAGTTGTATTTTTTCTGGAGCTTTAATCTTTGTTCTTTCATTTGGGCTATTGTTTTTTTTTTTGTCTTGGTATATTTGTTATGTAGTAAGGGGTGGAGCCTTAGGTGTTCACTAGGGTGGGGCAACCCATGTTTTTGTGTTGTGGCACCTTATGTGGGGGATGGGTTCAAGAGGGAACAGTGCCACTAGCTCCACTCTACCTGCTTTCAGTTGCTTCCTCTGCTACCCACAAGCAAATCGTGCCCTTCTGGTGCTGATTCTTAGGTGGGTGGTTTTGTGTACATTCTAGGACCCTGTGGGTCTTTCCAATGAACTCTCCTTTGAGGTTGAGAGTATCTCCTGCCACCTCAACCCCAACAGGTTTTTTCAGTCAGATGTTTTGAGGCTTTATTTCCCCACACGGGAACCCTGGGTTGCGTGGTCTATCTCACTCCCCAGTTGTTCCTCCCAGTTTATCTGCACTCAAACGTGGTACTGCCTGGTCCTCCAGCTGGTGCCTTGCCCAATCTGCCAGCGGCTGCCATTCCCACTCTGGTCCTCCAGATACCGCCTTGCCACAAGTCTTCTCTGCCTGGCTCCCCATCTCTGCCCCTCCTACCGGTCTGGATGAATGTTTCTTCTTTAACTCCTTGGTTGTCAGACTTCCATACAGTTCAAATTTCTGTCAGTTTTGGTTATTTTTTGTTTTTAAATTTGTTGTTGTTGTTCTTTTCGTTGTGTGAGGAGGCACAGTCTGTCTACCTATGCCTCCATCTTGGCCGGAAGTCTCCCTTGGCCCATTTTTAATTGTATTGTTTGTTTGTTTTTTGGTGTTATGTTGTATGAGTTCAACTTAATATATTTTGGACATTAACCCCTTATTGGATGTCTCAATGGTGAATGTGTTCTCCCATTCGGTAGGTTGTGTTTTCATTTTGTTGATGGTTTCCTCACTGCTTCCTTTTATGGTGCTCATACTAGAGGCCAGTCTGCCATTATCTGACTGTGTACTCAGGCTCGTTGAGCTAAGTGATGTGATAGGTGTGTGTGTTTAGCACCCTGCCTGGCACACAGGACCCCAGAAATGGCTGCAGTTGCTGTGATTATTTTTATTATTCTTGCCTAAAGCTTTCCCAACCCCATATAGTTACCATGAAATAACTACTTCCAACCAGCACCATCGCTAATTTTCAGAGCAAAATGCTGAAAACCTGCGCGTGCTGCCTTTGAAGATAAGCAGATGTCAGCCACAATCTGTTTTCATTCTGAGGATCACAGGCTGAACATTGGTCCCTCCCCTCCTTGCTCGTGCCCTAACCATGAGCCCATCCATCAAGACCCTCCACTGAGAGGAACAAATTATAATGATCTTTGTATGAGGCAGTTTGAACTTGCTTTCCTGTTGTTTATAAACTAACTCACAACCCAAACTGCTGAGAAATCTCTGCATGTCAGATATTTTGTTACTAACTAATAAGAAAGTTCTCAAAAATAAAACTGTCATCTGACAAATCCTGGGACTAATTGCCTTACACGACTGCTAAATGTGACTGGCATTCTCCCCTCCGCTCCATGGGTCCCAAGGAAATGAGGTCAATTCATTCATGACTAACATTTGCCTTGTGCATCCCAGTTCACTGCAGTAGGCACATAGCATATGGGTAAGTGCTGAAAACATCATTTCATGCTTTTCTCTCCTGCTTGAAGTGAAAACATCTCAACCAAAGATTAAACAAATGCTCAATCAACCATCAAAAATTAATCAGCATCTACACTTGCTCCATACTTTAAAAAATCTGCCTGGTTGTTATACTGGTATCAAAACACAGAGGCATTTGGAACCCCAAACCACAAAGTTTCAACAGTAGTTAACCCTTTAGTCATGAGAGGTTAAGTTTTTCTTTGGTG
>VMDR010011710.1:0-27942 GCA_007922815.1 Macrotus californicus | reverse complement strand
TTTAGCATCAATCAAAAGCCAAATTTTACCATGGATCATTCTTCACAGGCTGAGGGGAAAACATTTCCATGACACTGCTTGGTCCATTCTAGGTTGTCTAAGTCAGTTTGTCTAGAAAGCAGACTGTCTTTTTTGTTTTCTGTATTGTAGTATGTGGGCAGATTACAAAGTTCTCTCACACCTGGAGTTTGACCAAATCAGATAAAGATTCCTGTTTCTAGTTCATAGCCCTCTGGGTTTTTGTTTTTGTTTTTAATAAATTTAAATTCTACAATTATTTCCCAGTCCTAATATCTAATGTAACTGACGAGGAATCTATGTTTTTGCCTAATGCAAATTTGAGGACTTTATTTTTTAATATCTAACTGCTCAAAAGGCCTTTGTATCTTAATATATCCCAATTTTAAATACATGGGAATGTATTTCATGACAAAGTTCACCTATTCTTGACTTTTGCAATAATTTCCATTTTCTGCAAACAAAATTAAAATACCTTATTTTATAGTTATTTTCACATAGCTCTACGGAAACACATATTTTCTTCATTATACAGATTGATTTTATATTGACTACATTATATAAGCTGATAATTAAATAAAAACTAGTAAGAACAACTAATGGTTACTGAACACTTATTTGCCAGGCACAGTATTAATTAAGACTGTACACCCATGACCGCAGACCTCACAACAACCCGATAAACAGACATGAAGACCACAGCCCTTGTTTTACAGATGGCACAGTAAAGTTAGGTGCCCAACAAGCCTGTGGCAAAAGGGATTTGAACCTTGGCAACCTGACTTTGGAGCTGGCACCTTGGACACCATTCACAATATTGCCTTCTTTGGTATTTTATTTTTCCACCCCCCAATGGACTCCCTTTCATTTAAATTCTATTAATTAATTACAAGTTAATCTAGAAGATAAATAAAAATAAAACAGCATTTTCAACCCAAGAGTAATCACACTTACCATATGGATACTGCAAGATTGAAAGTGCGCCATTACTGTATTCTTCGTGAGAAAACTTATCATTACTAAGACATTTGTCAAATTCATCAGACCCTACCAAGATAGGAGTCCTGGAAGGAGAATCTAAAAGAAAATGTAAAAGCTTAACCACTATTACTTTCATGAAAACATATGTACCTCATTCATTCAAAAAACAGACATGCAACCACAGCTCAATACAAGCACGTAAGTTAAACAAATGGCTCAAGGCTCTCTCCCTTGAAAAGCAGTTTGATAAAGAAGATAAACCCTTTAAACAAGTAATTAAAAATTGTGTGACAAGAAATACACACAAGCTACAAAAAGGTAACTGAAGTAGGTATTCTAGTATTTGATTTCAATTCATCAAGTGTTTCTAAGACTATGATGTGACAACCACATTTTTCATAAATATTCTTGATATTAGTAGGTTAAGCGCTGATGCTTAGGCATGATCAGTGAATGGTTAAGAGTTTTTCTAAGTTGTACAGAGAACTATTTTATTAACCTTGAGCTCTGGCAACGGAACTGTTCTTTCAATGGAATCGTATTCTAAATGATAATTTAAAATTCGTTAACACCTGAAACACCTTTCTAGTTTTTCAGGAAACACAGAGAGTATAAAAGTTGTGATCTCTGTCACAGTCAAAACCAGGGCAAAGACACTGATGATCAGGTCTCTGACATGTCAATAAACTTTAGGAAAGTTTCCCATTCACTTACGAATTAAGGGTTTCCATTTGATTGTTGGCAAGGGAATAACTGCATTTTCATTATTAATAGATTCCAAGGCCTTGGGACTCGTAGGAAACTTTTCTGAAATTCTGACTGATGATTGAAGATACAGCTGGCCTCTGTACATTCCTGAATCAACCAGAACATTATCAGTTATGTTTAGAATCAAGAACCAATAATTTTTTTCAGAGATTCATTTTGATTTAATAATATTGGATTAACTCCAGTGTTTTTCATGTGTTATACAGCTCTTTTCAAAGAACCATGCCTGAAGCAAATGATCCAAAGGCTGATCAACAAAAATAAGGGAGAAAAGCTACACACAAGGTCTACACAATGTTTCTCACTGAATAAAAATTTTCAGTAACTACTGGATGACACATCCAGTAGGAAAATTCAAAGAAAAGTCATCAGTGTACTCTTATGAGACTAATAACTCAGATGAAGTAACATTCTCCTTAAGGAAACCTAAACACCTATAATTTCAGAGATATTGCTAGCAATTCAGCTAAATATTACCATAACACATGTATAACATGTTACTCTTTCAAATTCTTGCATTTCATTGAGGATGAATAGTGGATAGCACACTGATAAAACTTAAAAGAAGTTTGTAAGTATCTGACCATCTAAACTAGTTCAAACAATTAAATTCAAGGTTTTTCAAAAGTTATTAAAGGACCTCAATTGCCCAGAAGCATTCCAAAATTTTATTTTTCAAATAAGTTGTAGAGATGCATAGAAAAAGTTCACATAATTTTTAAGGGAGGAGCAAATTACAGGTACAAATACAAATGTAGAAAGTTTTAGACTTTGAGGATATATCAGTAATTTGAAATGATCTATGTACATGTATAACGGCAACATTTCTAAGCCCTTCTGACTTAGGTCTCAGAGGGGAAAAAAGCTATAGTAATTAAAAGTTTCAGAATTGGATAAATGAAACAAAATAGCAGGAATGGAAATCAAAGCATAAATCTCAGGGCAACCTAAGGACAGAGTGTATCTAGTAATTAAAACTACAAAAGGCACATCTGAAGTAAGAGGAAACCATGCAGGAATCAAATCTAGAAGTCAGTCTGTACTATCACTAGATAAGAGACACTCACCCAAGTAAATGCTGTTTTCTGTGGCTCCTCGGGCAGCTTCTACAATGTCTTCTTCATCTTCTAAAACTCCATCATTAGATGCATAACGAGTATCATCGAAAAGACTGATGGGAATGACTTTTCCACCCTTAACCAACCAGGCAGATGCAATGGGAGTACAAAACTAAACAAAAGTGGGAAAAAAAGTCTGAATAATTTCAAGCAGTATTTATGTATTCTAACTTCTAAAATACCATTTAAAGTCACAATTTTTTTAAATTTTTATTTTTCCAGATTTACTGAAGTATAATTGATAAATATATATACATATTTATGATGCAAAATGTGATATTTTCACATATGTATACACTGTGAAATGACTAGCACAATCAAGCTGATTAAGATGCCCATCGCCTCACATATTTTGTGATTTTGTGCGCATGTGGTAATAAGAACCTTTAAGATCTACTCTCTTCATTCATAATGTACATGTGCATCAAATCATTACAATGTACCAACCAAATATATAGAAATTTTCCTTGTCAATTATACCTCAATAAAGCAGGAAAAGTTTTTTTAAAAGATCTATTCTCTTGGCAAATTTCAAGTATACAATACAGAATGATTAACTATACTCATCACCATGCTGCACATTACAACCCAGAATTTAGCCATCCTGCATAACTGAAACTCCACACCCTGAAAAACATCCCCATGGCCCCTCCCCACTAGCCTCCAGCAGTCACCAGTCCACTCTCTGCTTCTATGGGTTCAACTTTCTTAGATTCCACATGCAGGGGAGATGACGTAGTATTTAACTTTCTGTGTCTGGCTTATCTCAATGTCCTCCAGGTTCATCAATACTGTTGCACATGACAGGATTCCCTTTTTTAAGGCTGAATAATTCCATTATATATATACACACATACACACACACACACACACAACACACAACACACTTTCTTTATCCACTCATCCACTGATGGACACTTAGACTGATTCCATACTTTGGCTACTGTGAATAATGCTATACCGAACACGGTGGTACAAATGTCTCTTTGAGATACTGATTTCACTTCCTTTGGGTATGTACCCAGAAGTGAAATTGCTGAATCATATGGCAGGTCTATTTTCAACTTTTTGAGGAACCCCCACACTGTTTTCCATAGGGGCTGTGCCAATTTGCATTCCCATTAGCAGTGTACAAAGACACACTGTTGTACACTGTTCCCCAACAACCTCACAGACATCTGTCTTTTGTCTTTTTCAAAATAGCCATTTTAACAGGTATAAAACCACAAATTTCTTAAAGCATAGAGAACAAGTTAAAAATTCAAAATGGCAGTCATTTCCCGCTATCCAGTGTTTGGTCAAACTGAGAAAGGAAGAAACAGTTCACAAATTCTCAATGATTTTAGGTACCTGATATTCCCATTCCAGATGTCCCCCCTTCTTACTAAAAGCCATAACCTTCCAATCAGCAACTGAGACTTTTATCACTGTGTCCACAAGGGTAGCTTCCTGTTCTTCCATGTCTGAAATGATTTCAGACTCTTTGTTCCAACTGGGTTTTAAGGTGCTTTCAATAAATCCAGCTCTAGTCTCCATGTCTGGAATATACCGAAGTTCAAAGTGGCCAACACTGAAATTCCACCTTAAATTTACAAAGGCATGTTTTAGAAATTTACACTTGATACACGCACAAAGAACGTTTCTAGAGTAAAAAAAACAAGCAATAAAATCTTGTGATGAGAAAAACTCCACAAAATCTTCTGTAAAGAAGCACTGATAATTTATGCCACAAGAGGGCGTAACTTTGTCCTGACCCTTTAGAAACAAGGGTTCTGAAAGCTATGGAACAAACTTTCTCTCAAAAACTAATGTTTACATTTCCAAATCACAAAGTTTTTTTTTCAAAACACATCAAAGCCATCTTAAAATGAGGCAGCATTCAGGTGGCCTTACTTAATTAAAGTCTGGGGACATTTCACTCAAGAGCAGAGAAATTCATGTCTGCCAGTAAACCCATGTAAAAGGCAAGATGAACACATCAGTTTTAAACTTATGTGAAAGCATATCCTGAAGGGCAATGTACAGTATACCAAGCCTCACACACCACCTTACCTCCAATCTCTACTCACTGAGATCTGGGAAGTCCCTTAATCTTTCCTCAGTTTCAGTGTTCTTATTCATAAAGTGACAATAATAACATTTCCTCTATAATTAATACACAGAAAAATCACTTAACTATTAACAGTATAATATTTGTCACTTAGATATAAAATTACCTTAAAATTACATCTATTTATTTATTTATTTATTTTTAAAAGATTTTATTACTTTATTGTTGTTCATTTACAGTTGTCTGCATTTTCCCCCCACCAAAAATTACATCTATTTAAACAAAGGGACCAAATAAAAGAACTTTTCTAGAGTAAAAAAATACACACACACATATATATACATATATACATATTCTTAGGAACATGGACCTCAGACACCAAATTCTTCTTATACTGGTAACTGAAAATTTTAATAATTTGAACATCTGTTCCTAAGGTGGCTGAGCACCCAGCAAGCACTTAAACATTAAAAAAACAAAACAAAACATAAAATCCTATCAGGATAAAAAAGTTAGGCTGTCAGCAGATACAAAGCCCTACTTACAGTCCAATAAACGTAGAAAAAATGCATTCTTAACTGAGTTTGAGAAAATTTTCAGTGAAGGAAAATTAATTATATTGCATCATATTAAACTAAATTTGAAAGTCTGGTTCACTTTCCAAACATAAAGATGGGATCTAATATTATTTTTACTACAAAGGCAATTTAAAAATTAAAATATTAGGATTTTAAAAAAATCACACATGTATGTGATTTAAGAACAGCATATCTTATCCAATCATCTTATTTTTATCACGTTTAAATATAAAAATTACATTAAAAATTCATTATTTAAAAAACATAAATTTGACCAAATAAATTATATTTTCACACTTTAAGGAGAAAATACCTATAGGAAACCAAACTAGTTCAGAAAACCTGCAAAGAAAAATCTGATGAACTATGATCTTGGTGTAGCCCTACACACTACGAGCAGCGACGTCATCTGAGTACGCACGTCTCATTGCCGCTGCGAGGGCCGACAGCTCTAACGGTTTTCTGGGTGCGCTGCAGAAGTAAGATGTCTTCCTGCTCCGTTTCATCGTTATCCCACCGGCGACAGCCCACAGCTGAACAGATGTACCTCACCTGAAAAGACACAGAATTAGTTCAAGAAAACCCACAATGTTACGAGAGACCAGAGCCATCAAAAGAATCTCTAATTTACTTTTTTAAAATATGTAAAATGTGTAAGAAGTAACCAACTATTCAGAAGCAAATTAGATTATCCATTCCTAAAATGAATTATTTAGAATCATAAAAGTAGCAATGAATATTTCAGGTAATGATTTTTAGGATTTAGATAAATTTAGTCTTACCTTGAGCATTTTCATGGAACACAAAAAGAAATGGATAACCAGTTTTCATATATTAACAATATCATTAATAAAATTTCAGATAAATTTACAAAATCAACCTCAGAGTTTCCATATAACAGAAATAGTTGGTTTTTGAAAATTTGAACTTTTTCTGGTAGCTACAGTATTTCAAAGTACCTCCTTCAAATCTTTATTAAAATAAAAAGGAAGATTCTCAATATGACCCGAACTAAAACCCTCACACAGACGTGCAGCTGCTAGAATACACGTCAAGTCAGAGAAGCGGAGGAGCTGGTCCGATCCGTGTTTAACAGACAAGGACTCGGCAGTAAATGGAGAACACAAGGTCTCCTCAGTGCAGTGCAGAAGGTGTGGGGGAGGCAGAAAAGCATCTGCAACAAGGGCTACTTAGAGAAGGGATCATTAACTCTGAAAAACTCAAGGGTCAAAAGACAATTTTTTTATTCTCTCAATTCAGTCTTAAGTCTATAAAACATTCACACAGCAAGGTGTTAAGGAATTTTAAAAAGACTTTTACCTTTCTTAAAAAGATGTTTTTAATTAGTTATTCCTAGTGGATTGTTATTACAATGCCCAATCTTAGACGCTGATTATGACCACATCCTAAGAGCTAATATGGACAAAGTTTAGGTCTTAACAGCATGACTTTATCAGACAGATCAAGTCAAATCTGACCCTGGAAGTTTCTGAACCTTTTAAAGTCTTACCAGTTTTCTCGTTTTTAATATGAGTACAAACTTTCTTCTTGAATCCTCTTACTATAGGATCAAGCTAGATAAAGAAATGAGTGGTACAATTATTCTTATTAGGATTGTTAATATTTATAGGGTTCTTCTTCATCTGCCCAAATGGAAACAAAAATATGTAGCCGTCAGGAATACTGTGAGCATTTGAAAATGACGTGCAATAAATGCACCTGACACCCAGCAGATCATACTGTCTCCCTCCTATTATCCTGGCTCTGCTGTTTATTCTGTTACCTTGGATAAATTTAGTTTCTCTTAGTAATATCTTCCCCTTTATACTTTATAGTTTTTTTATTAAAACAAATTATATCCTTGGGGGAAATTTTAATAAACCTCAACCAGTAACAGTATACTTTAAGAAACTACTTCTTCTGCCCCTATTCCTCCCCAAATAAATTCAACATTCTCACTTACCTTTCCACTGTACGCACTGAGTCCATATGTAGTGAGAGACTTTCCTCCAACCAAAACGACATCATCTCCAAATTTATAAGAAGATTCAAGAAGTGATTCAACTGTAAAAGGAACTGTTTCCATGTTCTCATGGTCTCGGTCCCACTGGAAGAGGTCTCCATCCAGGGAAGGAATGATTATCTTATTCCCCAAAACCTAAAATAAAAGCTACCTTTTAAAAGGCTCTTCGCTTGTAAGAGGCGTAACTAAGAGCTGAGTCTTGAGCCTGATGCCCTCCAGCCTCTTCTCAGCAGCACAGCTCATCAACAAAAGGCAATTTAATGGAACTGCCGATTTCTCCAGGGGCCTACGTGCACTTTTCCTCGATGGTTTTCCTCAAATTGTGTTTGCCAGGAGTGTCCCACAGTGATAAGTGAGTTACCAAAAGAGAGTTTTGTGACCAAGTGAGTTCAAGAAGAGGTGCTAGAAGGGTTCACACAGTGATCAATATGCTAACACACAAAACGATTTTCCAGTAAAGGGACAGCAAATGCAGTGTTTTCCAGGCCTATTTTATCCAGGCCAATTATTGTCATAGGCTCAGATCCAAGGAACACAGGCTGATTCACATAACACGCCATCCTTTCCTGTATTTACTTTCTCAGGTCTGCTATGTGCTGGATGGAACCCTATAGCCGCGCTTACTGACGGTGTGCTCAGGTGTGCACAGTAGCAAGTCCTTCCTCCTTAACAGTGTTTACCGAGAGCCTGTTCTGTGCCAGGTGTCACTCTGTCGCTTAGGACAGACCAATGAGCAAAATGAATAATAATAAAAACAATCATTGCCATTCTGGAGCTCAAATTCTGGTGTCAGCAAACATTACGAATAATTATAGGGTATGTTAGGTGATAAATGCCAGAGGGGAAAAAACAGAACAAGATTAAGGGAAATGGAAAATGTGCATGTGGGAGGGAAGGAGACTGTCACTGAGGAGTTTAGGGCAGACCCTGCTAAGAATGTAGATTTGAGCAAAAGCTAAACATGAAAGCTAACTATGCTTATTTTGGGGTGATACGCTTTAGTGTGCACATCACAGGGGAAGGGGATGGGCTATCGAGGCAAGGGCAGAGGCAGGGAAAGAAAGTAGGATGACCGAGACGACGACGGTTGGTAGCACTGATGGTGTTGAAGGTTTAGAGAGGACAGATTTAGAGAGGACATAACCGAAAGGCAAGGCCAACAGGACTTCATGGTGGGTTCCTGTGCAGAACGAGCCAAAGGAAAGAGATCGGCCTGACTCTAAAGGTTTTGGCCAAGAGTACCTTGTTTCTTGAGAAAGAGTTATTAGCGCATGGTTTGATGACATTGATCCTTTGGCATTTAAAATATATACACAAATTTGATTTACTTTAGCTAATGACAAAACTATTTTCCTGATCTAGGCTCAGAACTTTGGAAAAAGGGAATAGGAAAGAAGAATGAGTTTAAGAAACAAAAAAATAAGATGTAAACAAATGCTGGTCTTAACTCCTTTTAAAACAACATTTCACTATGGACTTCTCTATTCCTTACCCAGAATTCTTCCTTTAAAGGGATACTTAAAAACTCCCACAGAGCCTGTAGGAGTCCTCAGTTGGTGCCTGGTTCACACCCGCCCCTCTTCCCCTGGCTTTGCCCCGCATCACTGGGGCTCTGGAGGACAGGTTGGAAACCTCTATTCTAATCCACTCCTTTCTTCTTCCCTTCCTTCCTTTTTCTTTCTGTAACAGCCTCTTTATATCTCTGACCTGGAAATTCCTTCACTCTAACTTCTCATTGTCTTATAGACTAATCTCTGGAGTAAAAGTTAAGCTTCTTATGACATTATTCAAAAACCTCCAAAGCTCTCTATTACATTCTTAGTAAAGTCCCCAAATCCTAAATCTGACATTCAAAAGTCCTCTAACCATGACCTCAAACAACCTTTACCATCTGATCTTCAATTTTCCCACACAGGCGGAAATCAGGCATCATTTGTTAAACATACTATTTACTGTTACTTTTATTATTCAGTTATTAACAAATTGTTAACATACAAGCAATTTCCTCTCCCTGAAACACACCCCTTTACCAACACTGCCTAGTGAAATTCTATCTGGACATCAAGCTAACATCAGTTATGTTTTCTTTGAAATCCAAGAAAAGGTTGGCAGTGTAAATTTGATGACAAAAATCTTCCAATTCCTTAATACTGCAGTTATTGCTATAACTGTAAATTGAGACACCATTACATTCTCAAAAATTGTATGTTGTTACTCTAAGACATATGTACCAGGTATGCTAACAAGTTTACATTTGTTTATACAGTGGCTGTAAAACTAATGCACTCAAACCTAATGCCCAGATTTTGTTATCTAATTTCATTCCCCACCAAAGGAACTAAGCCTTCTTAGAGAAATGGCTGATCCCAGGGCTGGGACAGGGTAGGTACAAGATTGGCCTTTAACATCTTATTCTAGAAAGTATGGATGTAATTAAAAAAAAAAAAAAATCAAAGCATGCCACTGACCACATCTGGAAGAGTTTAAACACCAAAATAATTGAGTACTAAATTATAAAGCATTAAAAAAAAGGGAATCAGGCTCCTGGCCAAGATAGAGGTGTACACACTTTGCCTCCTCGCACAACGAAAAGGACAACAAATTTAAAAACAAAAACTAACCAGAACTGCCAGAAAATCAAACCGTATGGAAGTTCAACAACCAAGGAGTTAAAGAAGAGACATTCATTCAGACCAGTAGGAGGGGTGGGGATGGGCAGCAGGGGCTGAGAAGACTGCTGGCAAGGCAGCACTAGAGGACCAGGTGGGCGAGACAGCAGCTGGCGGACCAGAACGGGCAACGCAGAGGCTGGCAGTCTGGGTGGTCCCACATTTCATGTGGATAACTGGGAAGAACAACTGAGGAACGAGACAGACCGTGCAACCCAGGGTTCCAGTGGAGGGAAATAAAGCCTCAAAACCTCTGGCTGTAAAAACCTGAGAGGGTTGATAACAGGAGAAATTCCCAGCCTCACCCAAGAGTTCACTGGAAAGACCCATAGGGTCCTAGAATGTATACAAATCCACCCACCCAGGAATCAGCACCAGAAGGACCCAATTTGTTTGTGGGTAGCAGGGGAAGTAACTGAAAGCCAGCCAAGAGCCAAGCAAGCGGCACTACTCCCTCTTGGACCCCTGCCCCCCACACAGTGCCACGATGCAGTGACATGGGTTGCCCACTCCTAGCAAATACCTAAGGCTCTCACCCTTACATCGTAACAGCTGTGCAGAGACAAAAAAAAAAATATGGCCCAAATAAAAGAACAGATCAAAACTCCAGAAAAAATACAACTAAGTGATGAAGAGATAGCCAACTTATCAGATGCATAGTTCAAAACACTGGTAATCAGGATGCTCACAGACTTGGTGGAATTTGGTCACAAATTAGATAAACAAATGAAGGCGACCATAAGGGAAATGAAGGCAAATGTACAGGGAACCAACAGTGATGGGAAGAAAAATGGGACTCAAATCAATGGTGTGGTCCAGAAGAAAGAAGGAAACATTCAACCACAACACAATGAAGAAACAAGAATTCAAAAAAAATGAGGAGAGGCTTAGGAACCTCCAGGATGTCCTTAAACGTTCCAATATCCGAATCATTGGGGTGCCAGAAGGAGAAGAGGAACAGAAAGAAATTGAAAACTTATTTGATATAATAATGGAGAACTTCCCCAATCTGGTAAAGGAAATAGACTTCCAGAGAGTCCAGGAAGCTCAGAGAGTCCCAAACAAGTTGGACCCAAGGAGGAACACACCAAAGCACATCATAATTACATTACCCAAGATTAAAGATAAGGAGAGAATCTTAAAAGCAACAAGAGAAAAGGAGACAATTACTTACAAAGGAGTACCCTTAAGAGTGTCAGCTGATTTCTCAAAAGAAACCTTGCAGGCAAGAAAGGACTGGCAAGAAGTATTCCAAGTCATGAAAGGCAAGAACTTACATCCAAGATTACTCTGTCCAGCAAAGCTATCATTTAGAATGGAAGGTCAGATAAAGTGCTGCCCAGATAAGATCAAGTTCAAGGAGTTCATCATCACCAAGCCCTTTTACATGAAATGTTAAAGGGACTTATCTAAGAAAAATAAGATAAAAAATAGGAACAGTAAAATGACAACAAACTCACAGTTATTAACAATTGAACCTAAAACAAAAACAAAAACAAACTAAGCAAAAAACTAGAACAGGAACAGAATCACAGAAATGGAGATCCCATGGAGGGTTATCAGTGGGGAGTGGGGAGAATGGGGGTACAGGTACAGGGAATAAGAAGTATAAATGATAGGTACAAAATAAACAGGGAGAGGTGAAGAATAGTATAGAAAATGTAGAAGCCAAAGAACTTATATGTGGGACCCATGGACATGAATTAAGGGTAAAGAATGTGGGTGGGAGATGAGGTGAAGGGCAGAAAGAATAAAGGGGTAAGATGGGACAACTGTAATAGCATAATCAATAAAATATATTTTTTAAAAAAGGGAATCATGAGTCCATACTGGAAGGAGATACCAGGAAAATAATAAATATTTTATTTATTACTTAATAAATAGGGGGGCTCTCACTGCAATAAAATGTCAAGTTTCTACTGGTAAATATAAAGGGAGGGCTGCAGTTGAAAAATTAGCATTTTGCAACCATCACAGTAAAGACTACATCAGGCAAAAATCAGCAATGGTGTTAAGTCTAGGTGGAAATTTTGGTAAGAAGCAGGACAGCTGAATGGTCTTAACGTATTCCCCATAGACTGAGGGAGGACACAAAACCTATGCAGGACCCTCGCCAGGAATACATGACCTGCATCTAATCACAAGGAAACAACAGACAAGCACAGAATGAAGAAAAGTCAATTTGTAAATAAAAGGGCAGAGAGACTGTATTCTTCAAAAATGTCAATGTCATGAAAGACAGAGTCTGTGGGTAAATCCAGATGAAAAGAGGCTAGCGTGGCATGACAAATAAATGTGCGAGACGCAACACTGGGATAGAGCATGCTATAAAACACATTATTAGGTCAACTGACTAAACTGAAACATTAACAGTAGGTTAAAGTATGAATATAAATTTACAGGTTGAAAACTGTACTGTGATTATATAAGAGAATACCTCTATTAGGAAATATTTACTAGCAAAGGGCCATGATGGACATTTAATTCATTTTCAAACAGTCTCAAGGAAAAAAGTACAGGCGACAATGCTTGGTTGCACTGAGCCCCCTGGCTAGGGCTGCATGGCTGTATTTCACAGCACGTAAATCACCTGTTAGAAAAGAAGGGAAGGTAGAAAGTGGTCTGGGGCTTCCAGTCAAGATGGTGACATAGGCAGACATGGCTCACCTCTTCGCAAAACCACATCAAAATTACAATTAAAATATAGAACAACCATCACTCAGGAACATCAGAAATTGAACTGAATGGAAGTATGACAACTACGGAATTAAAGAAACTGCATCTATCCAACTGGCATGCAGGGTGCAGACATGAAAAGGGCTGATCTCACACCTTCGTGCAGAAAAATTCAGAGATATCTCAGAAGTGAGGAGTCCTGCCCCATTATCAGGCCCTCCAGCCCAGGATCCCAGAATTCTAGTACCAGGAAGACAAGTCCCTGTAACTCCTGGCTGCAAAAATTAGAGGGGATTGAGTCAGTGGAGGAGGCTGCTGGAGCCCTAAGCAGTTCCTTTTGGGAAACCCACACATGGACTCACCTACACAGACTCACTCCCTCTGATCTCCAGCACTGGAGTGCAGCTTGAAGGGCACGAGTGGTATAAGGAAGAGACTGAACTGCCTGGCATCAGAGCAAGCAGAGGCCATTGACCCTTCGCTGAGCTGTTCGCCCACAGAGCCAGTAGGCTGGTGCCACATCTGAGACTCCACCAACCTGGCTAACGGTGTGTGACCCACCTTAGAAATCCACAGAGGCTCTGCCCCACTCAACTTTTGGGTCCACCCAAGCTGCTATTCCGTAAGAATGGCTGGTCTTGGCTCCTAAATCTTATCAAACAAGCAAAAACTGGCCTCAGTGAGCCCTAGCGGCAGCCAGATTAGTCACAGCTTGGCTTTGCTTGGGAATCTCCAAACCCGGCACAGGTAACAGCCATTTCAGATTGCTTTACAGCTCAGGCCTGGGGCCCTGGGCAAAACACAGGTTGGGGCTGACCTTAGCTTGTACCACCCAGGAAACCCCAGGGCTAACACAACCAGTGGACAGCTACAGACCACGTCAGAGCACCACCACCCTGCCCCTACACAGGTGATCCTCCACAGAGGGCAGAGGTCGGTGGTCAGTGGTCAGCCAGTCCTTGCAGCTGACTGGCCTGCGTATCTCTCCCATTGATCTGCCAACAGCAACCAAGGCTAAACTACAAGAGAAGGGTATACTCAGCCCACATGAAGACCACACCTTCAATACCCAGCTTGGGTAATAGGAGAGGCTGTGCCACTGGATCCTATAGGACACCGACTACATTAGACCACATTACCAAGACATGGAGTCAAAGCAGCCCTAATACAAAGAAACAAACACAGGGAGGCTGCCAAAATGAGGAGACAAAAACACATGGCCCAAATGAAAGAACAGATCAAAACTCCAGAAAAAGAGCTACACGAAATGGAAATAAGCAATCTATCAGATGTAGAGTTCAAAACACTGGTTATAAGGAGCTCAAGGAACTTAATGAGCACCTCAGCAGCATAAAAAACACCCAGTCAGAATGAAGGATACACTAAGTAAAATAAAGGGAAACAATAGTAGAGTGGATGAAGCCAAGAACCAGATCGGTGATTTGGAACATAGGAAGCAAAAAACAACCAATCAGAACAAGAAGAAGAAAAAAGAATCCAAAAACAATGAGGACAGTATAAACAGCCTTTGGAATAATTTTGAGAGGTCCAATATTCACCTCATAGGGGTGCCAGAAAGAGAAGAGAATTAGCAAGAAATTGGCAATCTCTGAAATAATAGTGAAAGAAAACTTCCCTAATTTGGTGAAGGAAATAGACATACAAGACCAGGAAGTACAGAGAGTCCAAATTATGATGGATGCAAAAATGCCCACTCCAAGACACAGCATAATTAAAAGGCCAAAGGTTAAAGATAGACTCTTAAAAGCAGCAAAAAAAGTTAGTTACTGGAAGGTTGCCAGATGGGAGGGAGGAAGGGGAGAATGGCTGAAGAGGTGAGGGGATTAAGAAGTACAAATGGGTAGTTACAGAACAGCCATGGGATTTAAAGTATAGGAAATGGAGTAGCCCAAGAACTTATGTGCATGATCCACGGACATGAACAATGGTGGGCGGGTTGCCCAAGGGAGCAGGGGGTGCTGGGTGGAGGGGGAAAAAGGGGAAAAATCAGAACAACTGTAATAGCACAACCCATAAAATATAATTAAAAAAAAATGTGTATATGAGTGGTTGAGGCGGGGGAGAGAGAGAGGCATTCAAATGATAAAGTGAACAGAAGGCTTGGGTAGGTAAAGCTGGGTATACAAGGGTTGGAGGTGGTTAAGTACCTTTACTTGGGCAATTTTTTTGTAGTTTGAAATTATTTCCAAATAAGAGGTTAAAAAGAAAAGAAAGATACTCAAGAGCCTTGCTGGAGCTCTGTAATTAAAGCCAGGAGGCTATGCCATTAAACCAAAGGTTCATCATAATGCTGGATATTTAAAGATCTCCAATTAGTACTCCTTATTTAAAGATTTTATTTATTTATTTATTTTTAGAGTAGGAGGAAGCGGGGGAAGGGAGAGAGAAAGACAGGGAGAGAAATATTGATATGTAACAGAATTATCAATGGGCTGTGCCTCTCACACACGCCCCAGCTGGAGGATTTGGCCTGCAATCCAGGCATGTGCCCTGACTGGGAATTGAACCAGCAACCTTTCGCTTTGGGGGACGACGCTCATCCAACTGAGCCAAACTGGTCAGGGCTGCTTATTTAAAAAAACCTTTTTTTTTATTTTTAATAAACTTTCAAATGGTATCAATATATATCCCATTACCTTAGAGTTCCTGCATTACTATTTTATTCTTTGCTCTATTTCTTGATAACAAGATAACAGATTTTATTTTCAAAATATTTAAACTTTTTTTTCTTTTGTAGAACACCCAACTTGAAGTGGCCACTAAGAATAGAAATAGGTCAAAGTATACATATAGTATGATAACAATATGTAGTATTTAGCCAATACAATCTTCCATTTTGAGTTACATATGTTAGAAAATTAAGTATTTACTGCTCTCTCTCTTCCATATTATGTTAGATATTCTATATTTTATTTATCAGAATAGTAAATTCAAATTATGATAAAGTTAAAAAATAGGTATTTCAGGTAGTCAAGTCCTGTTAAGTATAAACAGGTAAAGCAGACGTGTATCACTAGAAAGAAGAGTGAATGGGTCTGTAGTAAAAAGAGAACATTTATTTTGACTTGTTTATTCTTCCATAAACCACCTCTTTTCACCGAAAGCAGCGGCAGGTCCTTAGGGAACACAGTGGTTCCTAATTCCACCTCCCCCCAAAGAAACCCCAAAACTATCAAAGCTGATAGTATGGACTAAAATTCATCATTACTTTAAGGATGAACTATATTCCTCCTAGTGTAATAGAAAACAAATTCTATAATTAAAAATGGTTTAAACAACCAAGATTTTATATGACTGACAATACTGTGAAAAATTAGCTTATTTGAAAAGTTAAATCTCCAACAGCATTAACTCGATGAGAAAAGTAGAAAACCCAAATCAACAACAGAAAAGCATCATGATTCAATACTGAATCATCATGTCATATTTCTGGATTATGATTTTAAAAGTTTACCCTGAGATTGCTGCTCTTTACTCATTGGCCACTCATGAGTCATGGACATGGCTGCTAACCTTTGCACCAATCTTTGTGAAGTCTTTCAGCTGCATATTTGTGAAACCAGATGGTGCTTTTCCTTGAGAGCCACAAGAAGCACTATATGCATTCAGTTCAGGTACAGAGATGAATGACATCACCCCTCACAAGAGCATTACCTCACCCTCCCAGCGTAGGAATGAGTCACCCAGATAGCTAGCTGCAAATCTCTCGGTAGAACAAAATGTAGGTTACTGTGATGCACTTGCACATTCCACTGATTTGTCCCTGTGAGCAGCTATTTGTTCTGACCTGCTGCTCTGCATCTCAAACTAATTGTGCAGTTTGCTTCCCCCTTCAGTTATTTTAATACGAATTCTTGGTCTGGGGCTTTTTTTCTTCTACTTGTTTTTTCTGCTCATACTTTTATTTATCTTTTTATTATTTATTTATTTATTTGGAGAGAGAGGGGAAGGGAGGGAGAGAAACATTGACTAGTTGCCTCTTATATGCCCCTAGTTGGGGACCTGGCCTGCAAGCCAGGCATGTGTGCCCTGAACAGAAGCTGAAACACCAACCTTTCTGTTTGCAGGACAATACCCAATCCACTGAGCCACACCAGGGCTTTGAGAAATTATTCTTGATAAAGCACAATAAGAATTATAATTATTGCCCTGGCTGGTGTGGCTGTTTTTGTGGAAAGACTCTCTGCCACAAAACTAGTCCCTGGTGCCAAAAAGGTTGGAGACGGCTGTTCTAAAGGATTGTAAAGTACTTTATTTGTCATGAAGATAGGCAACATTAATAAGCAAGCTAACAGGCATACTTTTGTATATTTCACTTCTTCCAAAATGATGCACTATGTATAGAACATAAAAATGGTAACTCTTAATAAATCAAAATGAGCAACTGACCAGACTACTAGATGCCAGAATTGA
Source organism: Macrotus californicus (assembly GCA_007922815.1). Classification (NCBI taxonomy): domain Eukaryota; kingdom Metazoa; phylum Chordata; class Mammalia; order Chiroptera; family Phyllostomidae; genus Macrotus; species Macrotus californicus. The sequence goes on along the minus strand of VMDR010011710.1, from coordinate 10,627 downwards.
CTATTTGTGAGTTTTAACAAAAGTTCCAACATTGTTGTGTTCAGAAAATGCTTTTTGTATTTCCCTGAAAACTTCTAAATTACCGTGATAGGGAGAGTAAAGGAAGCTTATCTGATAAAAGAAAAATGTTCCTGGAAAATTATACCTCAAAGACTGAAGAAGATGATCTAACATAAAGGACTATGAGATCTCTCAAAAAACCTTAATATTAATCCGAGAAGTCATCCTGCGTGATATGCTTGAAACAAAATGTAGATTTGAAATAATAGTACGTAGCCCTGACCAGTGTGGCTCAGTTGGTTGAGAGTCACCCACAAAGCAAAGGGTCGCTGGTTCAGTTCCTGGTCAAGGCACATGCCTGGGTTGTGGGCCAGGCCCCTGGCTGAGGTGTGTAAGAGGTAACTGACAGATGTTTCTCTCACACATCAGTATTTCTCTCCCGTTCTCTCTCCCTTCTCCTCTCTCTCCCTCCCTTCCTCTCTCTCTAAAAATAAATAAAATTTTAAATACAACAAATAAATAAGAGTAAATGCAGAAGGAAAAAAACCAAATGATTTAGTATTTATTATCTTCAAAAATTGTTAATTAATGCCCAAGAGCAGTGAATAGCAACTAGATAATCATTTTTTCATTATTTCTTTACTTAACCTACAGTCAACCTACAAAACAAAATACCTAAAGGAAAATTACCAGACTTTTTAAGTATACTTTTCATATTCATGATGAAAAGCATAGATTTTTAGAAACTGTGTTTACTTAGACTAATATACACTCATGAAGTACGTAAAAATGTGCACAAGAAGTCAATTTCTTAAAAAGCAGGGTCAAATCAATTTCTCACTTGGCAACACACTTGCCGGAATAAATTAGTTTGGTTCACGGCATTGCTTTCAGCCATGCTAAGGGATTAATAAAACAAAATTGAATCAAAGCACTGCTTCATTCCTATTAAAAGAAAAGCAATTAACCTAAGCAACTATTTAAATGTTGGCCTGCTGCATGACCGACAATGACTTTTCACTATAAATCACAATCTTAGGTGACACAGCCAGGGCGACCATGTGCTAGTTATGCACAAATGAAAAACTGCAAAACGACAGACATCATTCAGCGTAAGCTTGAGAATCTTTGCAAATGATGGCAGATCTTTTAATAAAGCAATACTCAAATGGGTCAACTAATTAAATCTTTGGGGACCAGTAGCCACGAAAAGGGTGCTCTTTCCAAAGGCTCCGCCCACGTCTGAAGGCCCTCCTTACTGAACGCAGTCTGGAGGAAGGGGGACGCAGAGCCCAGGGTCGTGGCCGTCTGCTCTGCACCTGTGTGAAACAGAAAGGCAGCCTCCCTTGGGGAGGAACATGCCTAAAATAACACAAAACCCCAAATTCTAACTATAGACTTGTAATACAGTTGTTTGTTCTTTTTAAGAGGGGGAAGAAGAGAGCATAACAGAAAACCGAAACAAACAAAAAAAATATCTCTAAATAAAGGAAAGATAAAGATACTCTCCTAAAGACAGACTTGTATCTGTTTAGATTTGGTAAAGTGTGGTCCAAATGCCACCCAGAGCATCTCCCCAACCCCCCAAAAACTATTCTGGTATGTCACAAAACAAAATAAAATTTAGGACAAGGAGGAACCACAGCCAAATCCCTTAATGCGTTTCAAGGCTGATTCTGCACATCAATCACCAGAGGAGAGCAAACCAGGTTTCATCTCAGGCGGTCCTTCTGAGAACCAGACACAAAACTGGGAGCTACCACCAAAGGTAGCAGGCTAAGAAACTAGGGTACATCTGCAAAAGCCAACAGAGTACCCCTTACATCAGTGATTTTCCACTTTTTGCATCTCATGGCACACATGAACTAATGACTAAATTCTGCAACACACCACAACAATTTATATTTTTTTTCCAATCGGACAAAAATGAATAGGTCTGATTCTGATTCATTCACACCGACAACTACTGTGTTGGTTGTCCTTTTCTTTGACAATCTAAGGAAAAAACGGTCAGTGTCCCTGACTAAACAGTCAGGTAGTGCATGTTTTAAAAATTCTTGTGGCACACCAGCTGAAAACCGTTGCCTACAGTTCATCATTTATTCTAATACACACAAACACACAGTTTTAGCTTGGTTTCTATCAGTGTTCTTTTGTGGAAGTTTGCAAATACCTCGTTATAATGAAAGAATGGCAAACCAGACCCATGTCCCAAGGCACCTCTACTCCCCTACAGTACACAATTCATTCCAAATATAATGTAAAATCCTTGTTTTCTCTCTTTTTCTTTTCTTATTGTTATTCAAGTACAGTTGTCTCCATCTTACCCCCACCACTCCCTCCACCCCAGCCATCCCCACTTCCTACCCTCGATCCTGCCCCCTTTGGTCTTGTCCATGTGTCCTTTATACATGCCCCTGAAAACCCTGCCCCCTTGCCCCCCAGCATCGCCTCCTACTTGTTTTTACAGAACCATCAATCTCTGCCATCCTGTATGAACTTATGTTTTTAATGGACATAACCAAAACACCACTAAAGCAACATAATATTCTGTTTTATATGCCTTTCGGATCAGAAGAGTTTAAAGACAATGTCAGAACAAGACAGGAGGCAATGAAATATGCACTTAATGGCAATTTCTAATGTATTTGTACTTTTTAAAAAGATTTTTATGTATTTTTAGAGAGAGGGAAAGGAAGGGAGAAAGAGAGGGAGAGAAACATCAATGTATGGTTGCCTCTCACGCACCCCAACTGGGGACCTGCCCCACAAACTAGACATGTGCCCTGATGGGAATCAAACCGGCTATTCTTTGGTTCCCACGCTGGCACTCAATGCACAGAGCCACGCCAGCCAGAGCTGTACTTTATTTTTTAAAGAATCCTTAAATGTAGTAAAAAGGGAAGTTCCAGAATCCCTCTGGAAAATTTATTTGAGTGTTTCATGTATTCAGTGGTACCTGATTCCTCAAGTTAGCACTGTCTTTACAAATTCAGTCCAATCCCATAATTTTACAGAGAAAGAAAATTAAAGATTAATTTAGCCAAGTCATAAGCCAGTTATTAGACTAGACTATCACACTAGACCTCAAGTTCCTGAGTTCCAGGCCCTCCTCCACAGTATCACAGCCTAAACAGTACATGCAACCCATGACGAAGTCCTCTGTCACTGGTAAGTGGAAATTGTTACAGTCTGTGAAATCCTTAGCCCTTCATCGTCTCATTGGATCAGTAACTGCTGCACAGAGAATACATCTTCTCTGGCCGCTGGGTTTGATGTGTCTCGTCTTCACACCGCCCTAGATGAGAGCCCGGAGGGACTGACAGCCTAACACAGGAGTCCCCGAATGAAGCCATGGCTCTACTGTCACGTGGGTGGCACTGCCGCATCTCCACATCAGTTCCTTTTGCCTGCTGCATCCGCCCTCCTTCCTACACTCCACTTTCCTACCAGATGCTGGTTCAGACAAAGCTAACCATTTAACCATTTCTCACAAAAAGTTAGAGACCTTTCCAAAGTATCGTATCAAATGCATTTAGAAAGTTATTGCTCGATGCATATAATTCAGAACATTATAAAGAGCAGTTTTTGATCCTCTTTTTGTGGTATTTTGTCCAATTTCTGAACACAACTTCTAGATGCTGAGCAACACACATCTTGCTGAATAACAGATGACTCAAGCTTGTAATACATTCCTCTCCTTGTTAACATGTTTATATCTTACAAATCTTTTTATAATTTCTGTGATACACTGGTCAACAATTTTCAAAGTGTGGTCTGTGGACACTTTGAGAGATGCAGAAGGTCAAAGAGTCTTCACTAATGTGTTATTTGCCTCTGCACTGTGGTGACATTTGCACAGTGGTGACATGTGCACACTGCTGGTGCCTCCGCACAAATCAGGCACCACACTAGCAGTCCTCACATTCCTCACTGTCACACACTCACAGCAAAAAAGGAAAGACAGTTTCACTCAACAATGTTGTGACGATGCAATAAAAATTAGTGACTTCATTAGACTGTGACCCGAATACATACACGTTACTCTTCTGCATCACTAACTAGAAGTTCCCAGCAAGCGCGATGCCACATTCTCAAGCAGGTCTTGGGAAAAGCACTTGTGTGACTGAGTTTTGAGCTGAACTAGGAGCTTTGTTCACAGAGATTCATTTTTTACTTGAAAATCTAAGAGAAAAAACTATCGTTATGAGACTTGGGTATTTCACAGACATTTTCTCAAAAACAAAATGAATCTCTCACATCAAAGAAAACATTTGTGATAAAATTCACGTTTTAACAAAAACTAAAATTTTGGAAAACCTCTAATTACCAGTGTGAGCTTGACAGCTTCCCAGTACTTCGAGATTTTCCTGATGAGATCAGTGGTGACAGTAACAAATGTGATTTTTAAAATATTCAGTGAGGAAATATGTCACCATCAGAAAGACCTTTATAACTCAATAAATCAATTATTTTCAAAATGAGGATAGGAAATCATAGGAAAGTAAAAGGCAAGACAGACAACTAACTTTTAAGAAACTTTCACTTATTTTGATAGAGTATCAAAAAATGACCAAAATCATCTGAAAAGGGCACTAAAACACTGCCCCCTTTTCCAACTACTGTGTGTGTCTGTGTCTGATCTTTCACATAGTCCAACCAGAACAACAACGCAACACATTAAACGCAGAGGCAAAAAGACAGCAGGTAGAAGCTCTATGCAGGGTCTCTGGCCAACCTGCAGGGCCGCACTAGCACACCCCCAGCCACCCTGATGGAGAGAGGTCCAGCGGGAACGGGAAGGCACCCCAGTGCACATACAAGGCATTCCTCTGCCTTGGGATGGATCCAGTGAGTACAGCAGGTCACTGCAATGCATACCCACTGGGTTACGTGTACGCAGGGCTCCTCAGCCTAGCCAGGGTGCAGAACTAGCAAAATGCAGTGGTGTGTACACACAGAGGGCTGCCCCGTCAGAGAGTGAGGAGCTGGTAGGGTAGTGTGATGTACACGCTCAGAGCAGTTCCACCCTGACTCAGCTCAGGCAACAGACAATTAAAGCAACAGGGCATGCTGAGCACACGGGCAGACCCACCTCGGCAATCAAGCATACACACACCAGGCTGCCCCACCCAGAACCTATACCTTCAGACCTGGTCACATACCAGGCACCACACATGCCCACCCCAACTACATCTAGCCTGCCAGAACCACAGAGGCCACTTTTTCAAGGTTGGGAGAGAGAGCTATTTCGTCTAACTTGTAGTAACAAACACAGAAAGTCAATCAAAATGGGGAGACATAAGAATATGCCCCAATTAAAAGTACAAGAAAAAAAAGAAAAACAATAAAAAATGAAGATAAGTAATTTGCCTGATAATTCAAAAAGTGGTCATAAGAACACTCAACAGATGTGAGAGTAGAGCAGAGGAACTCAGTACTTCAATGAAGAAGTAGAAAACGTAAGAAAGAACCAATCAGAGATGAAGAATACAATCACTTAAATAAATAATACATCAGAACAAATCAACAGCAGATTAATTAATACAGAAAGCATTGGCTACCTGGAAAACTGAATAGTGGAAATCACCAAATCAGAAGACCAAAATTTTTAAAAAATTATGAAATGAGGATAATATAAGGGACCTCTGGGATAACATCAAGCACTCTAACATTCACATTATACAACTCCAGAAGAGAGAGAGAAATGGGAGGAAAGCATATTTGAAGAAACAATGGATGATAACCCTCCTATTCTGGGGAAGAAAACAGATATCCAGGTCCAGGAAGCACACAGTTGCAAACAATATGAACCCACAGGGGCCACACCAAGACATATTGTAATTAAAATGGCAAATATTAGGGACACAGAGACAATTTTGAAAGCAACAAGAAAAAAAACAAGTCAAATACCAGGGACACCCCATAAGGCTATGGATTGATTTCTCAGAAGAAACTTTACAGGTCAGAAGGGAGAGGAAGAAAATAATTAAAGACCTGAAAGAAAAGAACTGACAACCTAGAATACAATATCGATTCACTAGCTTTACAAGAAATAGGAAAGGGTCTTATTTATGCAGAAAAGACCAGAAATAAGAAAACAGAGGGAAGAAAAAATAGCACTGGTGAAGGCAAACATGTAGCACAATAAAGCAACCACTTTAAAAAAAGCTAAAATGAAGGCTCAAAAAGAAAAGTAGTAAAGTTAACTGTAACTATAAAAAATACGTACACAAAACAAAAATATATAAAGCATAACATCAAAAAAAGTAGAGGGGAAAGCAAAAATGTAGTGCTACTAGCACATGTTTCAACCTAAATGCCTCTCAGCTACCAACAGACTGCTACAGACACAGGCTGACACACTGTATGTGAGCTTCATGGTGACCATAAACCAAACATGTAAGAAATACACAAAAAATAAAAAGGAAGGAACCCCATCCAAACAAACCAGCAAGTAAGTCAAAAGGAAAGAGATCAAGGGAAGAAGAAAGTAACAGAGAACAACAAAAACCACCAAAAAACAATGAACAAAATGGCAATAAACACATACCTATTAATAATCACTTCAAGTATAAATGGACTAAATGCCCCAGTCAAAAGACAGAGGGTAGCTGAATGGATTAAAAAAAAACATGTTGCCTACAAGAGACTCACTTTATTTTTTTTCAATGGTAGTTGACTATAACTGAAAATTTCAGTTCAGTACTATTTCATATTAGTTTCGGACATACTGCATGGTGGTCAGACATTTATATAACTTCGGAAGTGATGCCCCAAGAAGTCTAGTGCCCACTGGGCAGCATACATAGTTATAACAGTATCATTGACTACACTCGAATTCCCCATGCTGTACTCCTACACCCCTGATTATTTGTAATTATCAATTGTATCTATTACACCCCTCACATTTTTCGACCACCCCTGATCTCCCTCCCATCTGGCAACCAGCGGTTTGTTCTCAGTATCTATGAACCTGTTTCTGATCTGTTTGCTCATTTATATTATTCTTTACATTCCACATATATGTTAAATAATATGGTATTTATCTTTGACTTATTTCACTTGGCATAATAGCCTATAGATCCTTTCATGTTGCTGCAAGTGGTTAGATTGTATTCTTTTATAGCTGAGTAATACTGCATTGTATATATGTGCCATTCCTTCTTTATCCGATTGTCTATTGATGGGCACTTAGATTGCTTCCATAAATCATGTTGCAATGAACAAAGAAATGCCAAATTTTTTCAAATTAGTGGTTTGAATTTCTTCAAATAAATACCCAGAAGTGTATATACATACATATATTTATTTTATTATTTGGGGACTGTGTAAGAATAATAATAAACAATCATGTTATAGCTCAGATAATGAGCTGTACTGAGATAGCAGACAGTATCCTTAGACAGTCATTTATATGATTAGCTCATTTAATGCCCAAGCCACCCTAAGAAGTAGGTGACTATGTAACATCACCTACCTCATTACAAGCGGGGAAGTGAGGAACAGGAAAGTAAATACCTCAAGGGGATCTAGCTGGTAACAGGCAGGCAGGCCTCACACCTAGGCAATGGGGCCCTGAGCTTCAGCTCTAAATACTTAGTATTAATATTAGCAATTGCTCATTATAACTGAGTTTTTCTGTTAAATGTCAACATTTAACAGAAAATTCTTACCTCTGGTTTGCTAAGGCTGGATGAAACCAAGGAGCCAGATCCCACGTCCAAATCCCACTGCTTTTCACCATGATTCTCTGGATCCAAGGCAGCAATTCGCCCATCTAAAGTGCTGATAATCACTAGTGATCTGTAAATTTAAAAATGAATAGGAAAAAAATGTAAAAGGTATCTAAGCAATCAAGCACTTACTCCACACACTCAAAAGAAAACCCCTCCCTGGCGTCTGCCTGCAGGAGAGAAGTGGGACCCACCTTCTCACACACCTCATTGTCTTGCCACCGCCAACTATCCTTAGCCCCCCAAGGCAACTGCACTGTGGCTTTTACCTGTTTATGCCACTGATGAAAAGTGACAGACTCCTAGGTCACCGTCATTCCCACATTCGAGTCCCCACGTGGAACTAAGCATTCCCTGCTCTGTCCTCTTTTATCCCTCTCCAGATCCTGAAGTCTCCCCCAAATGTGCACCTCCCTTCTCGCGCTAATGAAACCCGGCTCTCCCTGAGGACACCGCTTCAAAGGCAGTAGCTGTTTTCTCCATGCTCTTGACCACCGACTGGGCCTGCTAGTGGAGCAGGTGTATTCCTTGCACCTCGTCACCATTCCCAGACTATTTTCTTTCCTCTCTAAAAATCCTCGATAGATTGCTCCATTTATTGTCCCTCCTGGCAATTGTTTACTGACCCTTGGATTACTAGTCCAATTCCGTGAGGATTTTAAGCTCCTGGTGTACTTTCACTATTAACAAATTCTTTGGGTTTTCGTGATCTGTCTACCTTGCCTCGGCCACTCGCGTGGTCAGACTCCAGTCCTTGTCATTAGCAATCACAACTTCCCCCTCCCACTGAAATTTCAAGCACCTGGCCCCCAGCCAACTGCCCCCTCCAGCTCGTCTCTTCAACCTCCCTGACTCCAACAACCGCTGACCCCGCCAGAGCCTACAAGCCATCGATCCTAGCACCCACCTTCACTGCCACTAGGCTTTCATCTCTCTCTTAACCAGCTGAACTTCTGTGATGCTTTATTTTAAGCACTTCCTTTCTTACACCCTCAACCCCTAGCCCTCTCTTGCCATGTCACACTTGACTGGCAAAGCTCCAATCCTAGTTAAATTTAATTTTCTGCCCTTTTTCAGTCTTACATCTGCACAGCTGAATGTGGCTGAAGAATAACATAACCATGCTGACTGGTCTCACTTGAATTCTGACCACCAACCTCAAAAAGGCTAGTAATGATGCTCAACAATCATATGACACTTCCCTAGTCCATCCACTTGCTCACTATCCTAGGTTAACTATTACATTTCTCATTTCTCCTCAAATTCCTGATACCAGCGCTTCCAAGTTCATGCATCCCAGGTATTGTATTACACATTTCTTGAAGGAAAACAGAAATAGTCCAACAAGATTGTTTCGCACCATCACCTCTACCCATTTATCTGCACCTGGACCCATGTATTCCCCCTTCCCTCCCGTTACTATGGGTGGACAGTCCACACTGCCATCCACCACCACCACCTCCACCTAGGCATGAGATCTCTCCATCATGCATACAGGAGAACTCACTCCTGCAAGTCTCTCCTCTTGTCCTCAGACCAATTATCCCCTCTCCACCAGACCATTCCTCTCAGCATTCCAACTGGCTACCATTGCTCCCAACATAAAACCAACACAGATGAAACAGAAACCACCATTCTCCTCTCTCCAGCTTCCAATTCATTCCCTGCTCACTTTGGAACAAAACGCCTTGAAAGAGCTATTATATACTCTATCCCTCCAAATCATCTCCTCCTCTTGCCCTGAACTATTTCTAATCAAGTGTTTGCCTGCACCCTCCACTGAACAGGTTCTCGCTGGAGTCACCAATCACCTTCACACTGAAAAACCCCGCGGTCAGGTCTCAGTTCACTTGACATTCTAGCAGCACCTGATCAGCTACTTCTCCTGCCCTCCATGAAACCACTCTTCACATGGTGTCCAGGAAACCATCTCTCCTGATATCGTTTTTTCTTCTAACCTACTCTTTCACAGCTTCATTTTCTAGTTCTTCCTAATTCCTCCTATATCTTAAAATATTCTCCACCTAAACGTACTTTTTTTTGGTGGTCTCATCCAGTGTCATAGCTTAAAATACCATCTATATGCTGGCAACGCCCAAACTCTTACCTCTGGTTCCAAGCTGCTCCCTAAGCTCTGAACTTACTGTCTAACTGCCTACCAGATTTAGGTTGTCCAAGAGGCTTCTCGAAGTTCACACATCCAAAATCAATACCCTCAGACTGACCCCCCAACTCCTCAAACACATCATGTGTAGTTTAAATCGGGAGCCTCTGCAGCTCCTGTTCCTTTGCCTGCGTTGTAGTTGTTCTAGGAAATTTGTTAGGTGTATTTGTCTGCTTCAAAGACCATGCCAATTCCAAGTACATATAGTTATGTTCCTGGTTAGGGTAAACACAACTTTTGTCTTTTCTATCTCACTTGATGCACCAGATTGAAAGTAAAGCTACAAGTTGACCAAGACAAAACAGTTTAAGTAAGCTCATTTGTCTGTTTGTCACATGAATAAATAAAATTGTTCATTTAGTTCCCAAGCTATACACTAATTCCCACTTTGAATTTTTCAAGTGGTAACTTAGTCTAATTTGTGAAGATAAAAATTTTTGCCATAATACAAACTCTAGTAATTTTAGATAACAAACCAAAAGAAGGGAGCAACTCGACTTCCCTCCCCATACATTGTTCTGCTTTCTAAAGAAATCAGTTGGGAGTTGGGGGAGGAGAAGGATACCTCAAGTAAGAAAATTATTTTATAATGAAGGTTATAAAAACTCATATCTTACATGTGCCACTTTACAAATAAAAGCAATAGAATATAATTAACTTAGAGATCCAGGGTTCAGAGCCAAGTTAACCCCCTCTCCTTGCCCCACTGTACAAATGTCTAATTTTC
>VMDR010011709.1:0-27946 GCA_007922815.1 Macrotus californicus | reverse complement strand
CAGTATGGAATTTCCTCAGAAAACTAAAACTGGAATTGCCTTTTGACCCAGCAATTCCACTGCTGGGATTATACCCTAAGAGCCCTGAAACACCAATCCAAAAGAACCTATGCACCCCAATGTTCATAGCAGCACAATTTACAATAGCCAAGTGCTGGAAGCAACCTAAGTGCCCATCAGTCAATGAGTGGATCAAAAACTATGGTACATTTACACAATGGAATTCTACACAGCAGAGAAAAAGAAGGAGTTCCTACCCTTTGCAACAGCATGGATGGAACTGGAGAGCATTATGCTAAGTGAAATAAGCCAGGAGGTGAAATACAAATAAATACCATATGATCTCACCTATAAGTGGAACCTAATCAACAAAACAAACAAGCACACAAAATATAACCAGAGACATTGAAAAAAACAACAAACTGACAGTAACCAGAGGGGAGGTGGGAGGGGCTAATGAGGCAAAAGGGGGAAGGGCTGTCAGGGACATGTACAAAGGACCCATGGATAGAGCCAAAGGGGGTAGGATCGAGGGTAGGAGGTGGGGATGGCTGGGGTGGGGAGAGTGGAGGGGGGTGGGAATGGAAACAACTTTATTTGAACAACAATAAAAAAAATATGAAAAAGATAAAGTTGAACTTTGGAGAACAAAAAAAAAAGTTTTTTGTAATTAGTGTCACAATGTATTTAATGCGTGGCCCAAGACAACTCGTCTTCTTCCAGGGTGGCCCAGAGACGCCAAAAGGCGGGACACCCTGAACTGGCAATACCAGGTGTTCAGAAGAATGCAGAGGGAAGAGAACTCTCACGCACTCCTAGCAGATGAAAGATGACACAACTACTCCAGCAAAAAATGGCAGGATCTGCTAAAGCTGCATAATGCCATTTGTCTCCTAGTTATAATCAATAGAACTGCACTCTGATATGCATGAAAACACACACAAGAATGTGCACCTTGTTCATGACAGGCCCAAACCGGAAGTGACCCAACACCTCTCAGCAGGACAATGGATGAGTCGCCGTCACAGTGCATTCACACCATGAAGTGCCGTCACGCAATGAAGATGAAGAAATAACAGCTACGTGTAACATGGAATAGTCACGTAAACAATGTGGAATTTTAAAAGCCAGGCTCAAAAGAACACATAATGAATAAGCACAATTCTACTTGTGTAAATTTCAAAAACAGGCCAACTAATTTCTGGTGTTAGATGTCAGAAAGTGGTCGAGGCGGCCATCAGGGAGCCTGGGTGCTGGCGACGCTGTCTTTGGGTCTGGGCAACGGCTCTACAAGTGTGTTCACTTACGACGATTCACTAACATTTCTGTATTTGTTTGTGTAGACTACACTTTAAAAATTAGTCCTTGTCACTACTGTCTTTTCTAACAAGCATAGCACCTTTTGAATATATCAGAATTAAAGAAAAACTGACTACATATAAGTCAGTGTGAAGTCGAAAACTGGGAGATCCTGCGAGAAACTGTGGGTTCTTGGTCCCCCACAAAGACTGCAAAGCAGAGTACAGCTGTAGAGACAAGCCCAAGCAAAGTTCACTGGAGATCCATTTCCAGGGAGAAAGTGGGCTGTTTCCAGCAAAAGCAAGGCAGCCACCAGTGGGCCCTCCCTTTTATTGAGGCTTTGTGGGTTGGCTTCCAGTTCCCCTCCCCTTCGTCTATTTTTGTGCATGTTCTACCCAGACTTCTCCTCGATCCCCCACTGCGGGTGGGGGAGTTAAACCACAACGGTAATTTATTATGATGAGGGACAGGTATCCAAGGTCATGGGTTCCTTCCTCAGTGCACAGGCAGGACCTTGAGAATCCCCCTTTGCCTGAGCAGCAGGCACAGACCAGAGGGACTAGATGGGTTGACCACAAAGTTCTTGCTCATTAGTCAAGGACCTACCCTGCCCTTTCAGGCTCCTGTTCTATTTGCCTGCCTCAAATCCCCCCTGAGAATTTGGATCCTCAAATTCTTTTGAAGAGAAGGGGGAAGGTCATTCTTCTGAAACTGCTTCCTGCTGACCGAGGAGCAGCATCCCTACATTTTGAGGATTTTGGAACTCTCGCCCTGACTGGTCTATAACTGATAGGACATGTCTGGGATGGGCTGGAATCACTGGGTTAGCATCCTCTGGAGTCTGATGGCCTGTAATCTATCAGAGACAAAGTGTACAAGGAGGTTAAAGAGCTGCAGCCCCAAGATTAATAGTACTATGGCTCCAACCAGGGGTGGGACAAGAGGGTAGAGGAGCCGAGTGGGTTCTCCCAGGTGGAATTTTTATACTTTCATTTTAAACTTGTGGTCTTGGTGATGAAGGCTTTTATATCTTTTTGTATTTGCAAAGATTGGTTGACACAACATCATTCCTCTTGGAGGAAAACGCTTGTCCCTCCTTGGGTGGCAGTGACAGGGTCTAGAGCCCTCCTATTTTGTAGAACAAGTGCCGCTGGAGAGTTGAGTTGTTCCTGCAGCCTAGTCAGGGTCTCTGCTATATCCTTGAACATGCAGGAGGTTTTTCTGGCTAGTTGGGTAAGGGAGTGGTTATAAGCTCCCGGTCATGACACACGTTAGTCCTGATGTAGTGCCCACAGCTCCAAGGGAGGGTAGTAGGAGGGGCGCTCACTTAGAAACTGCCCCCCATTAGTTAGGACTGGCAAGGGCACAGTGGATGATCCTTCAGCTATGAGATGAATGGCCATCCTGAAGAGCATCAGCCTGCCCACCATGGTGGTAACGAGAGATAAGCCTTTCCCCCACATATGAAAAAGAGCACAACACTGAAAGGCAGAAGGACAGGGAGTTCAAAACCTAAGAAAACATCAGGCTTAGTACTCTGCATTGGGCCTGTGGAAGATAAGGTTCCAGTTAGCTGTCCACCTGTCTGCCCAAGCCTCTTAGAGGGAGCTGGATGAATATCCTTTGATAGATAAGGCTTGGGCTGTGAGGTCTGCTGTGGTCAAGGGGTTTAGAGGGAGGTTAAGTTCCTGGCAAGAATTCTGAGCAGTATCTCTGAGCAAGCGGTTATTGGCTTGCCACCAGAGCTCAGAAATCTTGGAGGGTAGAAGCTCAGTGAGGTAAACCAAGCGAGTACAGGGAGAACTGGGCCCAGCGCCTTGTTTAGGTCGCCGCTGGCAAAGAGTGGAGGTCTGAAGAATAAAGGAGATGGTACCTGAAGGGATGGTGATGTTTCATCTAGGGTGTATAAAGAAGTGTTTTATTTTGTGCCAAATAAGTATCAAAGCTATTTATGTTTGCGGGCATGTAAATTACCTCTTGCCCTGAATCCCCTCTGACAATAAGAATATAGGGCAAGATACTAAGCTAAGATTTCCTAGGAAGGCCGCAGAGAGGGTCTCACTATAGTTCTGGAGGCACATGGGATATGTTTGTGTGTGGGTGGATGTACCGTCAAACACTGGCCCCGTGACCGGGGGTGAGGGCTACGGGGTGTGAAGTCCCAAGGCAGGAAGAGCACAGCTGTGCGAACAGGGCAGCTAGGCTGCTAGGCGAGGCACCCTCCGGAATCTTTGATGTGGGCTAAGAGAGGCTGGAGCCCTCGCCCAATGTAAAAGGGAGGCAGGCATGAAGGATGCTCTGAATTTTGCATCCAAACACAGCCAGCAGTTGGTTTTTTCGGGATGTGGGCAGTTATGTTAGGTATGGTGTAGGAGTATGTTTCTGAGGGTGAACAGTTAGGGTGTAAAAGAGAATAATGGTGAGGATCAAAAGGGAACCAGGAGATGTCATCATAGGCAAAGTCCCTGGAAGAACTTGTCCCAGGTCAAGGTTAGGACCATCAAATAGGCCTGGGTGGGAGTTAAATACCCCAGAGACCCTGGGGGTAGCCGACTGGTTCGGCAAGGAGCCTATCATAGAATGTGCCTGGTTCCTGAGGGACTAACTACTGCCTACACAGAAATAATTTCCAACCCCACAAAGGACAGAGTTACTCGTGCAAAACACCACAATGAGGAGAGGGCCTGGCACTGCTGTTACCCCAAACAAGGGCCCCGCCTCTGTCACTACTTATCTGAGTGACTCAAGGAGGAGCGTGAGGTCCCCGAGCAGTCCCCAGCTGTGTTCCGTGGTGTGGGCCTGCTGGATTTACTCTCCGTCCTCCGGGACTTCGGGAGGGGGCTTGACTCAGGAGAGACGTATCCAGCTGCTGGTGCCCTGAAATTTGACAACTGCAGGGGTGGTAAGAAGGACTTGATAAGGCCCTTTCTACTTGGGTTTTAGTTGTTCTTGGGGGGATGTCTCTTCCCATGCCTTTAGGAGGACCCAGTCCCCTGGTTGGTAAGGGTTTTGAGACCCTGCACCCGGAGGTGTGTGGAGAATTTTGTTTCCATGTTCCCTTAAAGCCTTTTGGACCTTTCCTAAGTTTAAGAAATATTTTGTTAGGGCATGTGCCTCAGAGTCCAGGAGCATACCAGCTATTAAAGAGGGTCTGTCATATAACACTGCACAGGGGGTGAGCTGTAGCCGAGTCTTGGGCAGATTTTTGACCCACAGTAAGGGAGGAGGTAGACTTTGGAGCCGGGTCGTTGAGGTCCGCTGACAGAGCTTAGCAAGGGTTTGAGTGCTTGGTTGGCCTTTTCTACCTGGTCCGAGGACTGTGGCCTCTGGGAGAAGTGGAGATGATATTTTATTCCTATGGCCCATGCTGTTCGTTGGGTGACCTGGCTGACAAAGGCCAGGCCACTGTCACTCTGAAGGGCCCGAGGCAGCCCGAATCGGGAAATTATTTCTTTCAGTACTTCTTAGCTACTTCAGTGGCTTTCTCAGCTTGGCGGGAGTAGGCCTCGATCCAGCCAGTGAAGGTGTCAATACAGACTGAGAGGTATTTGTATCCCTGGCATGGGGGAAGGGGAGTGAAGTATACCTGCCAATCTCCCCCTGGGTACGTTCCTTATCTCTGGACAGGGGGTGTTAGGCTAAGAGGAAGTCATGTCCCCCTGAAGATGGTTTATCTGACAGGCTGGGCCGGTCCTCGTGACTCTCCTGAGAGCAGCGCCTACAGCCATCCTGTGGGTGACTTGGAGACTACGGTAGGCACAGCGCCTCTGCTGAGATGTGAGGCCTTGTGAAAGGCTGTTCTAATTCCCCAGGGATTAGGGTTTTGTTCTCTGTTTTTTTTACCAAGGGCCTCTCCCTCCTGAGAGTCAGCCCGCTAATCCCCTGCCTGAGAGTAGATGGGCAGGTGCTCTTGTAAACTACCATGTGGGATTAATGCCAGGACTTCCTGGCTGAGAGGAGGGTCGCATTCTGTTGCCCTTTTGGCTTCAGCATCGGCCTTGGTATTTCCCTGGGATCTGCAAATCCACTAGAACCATCCTCTTAGTGTCCTCTGCAGTGTGTTATCGCTACCTCTCGAGGTTCCTGTACTGCTTGAAGTAACTTGAGGACTTCTTGGCTGTGCCACATGAGGGTGTTTTATGCATTTAGAAGTCCTCGTTCTCTCCAGATTGCAGCGTGAGTGTGCAAAACAAGGCATATTTAGAGTTTGTATATATGTTCATTCCTTTTTCTTTTGCCAAGGACAGAGTTGAGGTTAGCGCTATAAGCTCAGCCTTCTGGGAAGAGGTATTCAGGGGTAGGCTCTTGGGTGAGACTGACCACTGCATATCCTGCCTGACCTTAGCTGTCCCTCATGAAACTATTCCCTCCTGGGAACCACGTGACTTCCAGGCTGGGCTGTGAGATCTGTCCTGCTGGAGCAGCTCTGCTTGAGTCTCAGTGTGCTGATGGGTTAGCCCGTGGTCCTAGCGTCAGGGAGGGGGACAGCTGGGTTTACGGTGACTCACAATAGGGACATCTAAGAGCAGGGCCTGGTATTTGATTAATCTTGATCCATTCAGTCAAAGGTGTCCCTTGGTTTCTAATACTGCCTGGACCTGATGTGGAGTCTGTACCTCTAAGGGCTGGCCAAGAGTTATATTAGTGGCCTCCTTGACTAGCTGGGCCATAGCTGCCACAGCTGAGACAGGGAGCCAGCCCTCTGCAACCTTATCTAACCTTTTAGAAAAGAAGGCTACTGGCTGGGGGGGTCTGCCCCGAGCCTCTGAGTTAGAATCTCTCAGGGGTGTCCAACCCATGGCCCGTGGGTCACATGCAGTCCAAGATGGCTATGAATACGGCCCAACATAAAATCGTAAATTTACTGAAAACCTTTTTTTTTTTTGCTCATCAGTTTTCGCTACTATTTGTGTATTTAATGCGTGGCCCAAGACAACTCTTCTTCCAGCGTGGCCCAGAGACACCAAAAGTTTGGACACCCCCATGAGCAACTCCCTGTCTTTTAGCTAAATAGAAAGTAAAAGTTTTCCTGTATCAGGGGATCCCAGTGCAGGTGCCGATACCAGAGCTTGCTTAATGTCTTTCAGAGCTTTTTACCTCCCCAGTCCACTCAAGGCACTCTGAATCGAGTCCCGTAGTGGGTTTTTATGGAGGTTTTGCTATTAGCCCCAAGTCTGGTATCCAAATTCTACAGAACCCTGCCATCCCAGAGGAGGTCTTTAGTTGTTTCCAAGTAGCAAGGAGTACCGTTCAAGAATAGCTGCTTTTCTCTCTTGGGACAGCTGACAGCCCCCAGGGGTTAGAACATATCCCAGGTAAGTAACCTGCTGTAAGGAAATCTTGGGCTTTGGGGGATACTCGGTATCCCCTCCGGCATTAGAAGAGTAAGGTCTGGATAGTGTCCTTTAAAGAAGGTTCTTGGGTAGGGCTGTAAAGAAGGAGGTCATCTATGCACTGTGGAGGTATACCGTCAGGGAGGCTCAGGTCTCTGAAGTCTCATTCCAGGGTTCAAGCAAAGAGGTGTGGGCTGTCTCTGAAACTCTGGGGTAGTAGTATCCAGGTGCACTGCTAGGATGGACCCCTACCTGGGTCTTTTCATTCAAAGGCAAACAGGAACTAGGAGTCAAGGTCCAGAGGAAAACAACAGAAAGCATCCTTTGGGTCTAAGACAGCAAACCAACTGGTGTTCTCTGGTACTTGGGTTAGAATGGTGTTAAGGGTTAGCTACTATGGGGTACAGAGACTATACGGCTCCATTCCTGGCACATCAATCCTGAACTGGGCAGCATCCTCACTGAGCCTGCAGACAGGTAAGATCAGGGTATTGCAGGGTGACTCTACAGGTACTAGAAGTCCATGGTGCAGGAATTTTTGGATAGCAGGTTTTAGTCTTTCAAGAGTCCCCTTCTTGAGGGGCTATTGTCTTTTGCTAAGATACTCCATTCCCAGCCAGAATTGTATTTTCACAGAGTTGGTATATCTGGCTTGGCCACAAATTTCCTAATTCCAAACCTCAAGGACTTGGCATTGAAATGTGGATCCCCTCCTGGGCCAGGGGCTCCAAATATAGAGGTGGTATTTTATTAATAATTTGATCAGGGAAAAGTAAAATGGTTCCTAGTTTTTCTAGTAGATCCCTCCCTCAGAAGCAAGTGGGACAGTGAGGAATGAGAAGTAAGGCATGGTGAAAAATCTTATTACCTAGCCTGCCAGGAACAGGGGGAGTACAGTGGTAAGATGCTGGCTTTCCCTTTGTCCCCATAATAATGGAGGTTTCTCAAGAGAGAGGTCCCACAAAGGACACAAATACAGAGTAAGTGGCCCTCATGTCAGTAAGAAATTGAATTTGCTTAGTTGCCACATCCAAGGCCACCCAGGGTTTGTTGAGAGACACAGAAAGGCTAGTCTGCAGGGGGGCCAAACTCTCGCCCAGGGATCCTCAGTCCTCTCCTGGGGGTAGGCCTTAGGTCGATGCCCACCCCCCTCAGGGAAGTAGGACAATCAATTTTCCAGTGGCTGTTTTGTCCACAGACTGGACATGGCCTGGAAGGGCTGGTTTTTTACAATCTCAGGCCCAATGTCCCTGCTGCTCACACTGGAAGTATTCTCTCCTCTCCCTGGGTTTTTGCCCCCGGTGTTCCCCTGGGTTGAACAGGATGGGATGCAGGAGCCTATCTGATTGCGCTCTGAACCACAGTGACGACGAGCTTCGCCTGGGCCTTATTCTGTCTTTTCTGGCTTTGGAGCCTCCCCTCCACCTCTTCTATTTCTCTGTTGCTAAAGACGCTGGTTCTCGAGTCCATGAGCGGGCTCATGGGTATCCGAGGCCCTAATTTCACTTCTGTGGCTTCCTTAGAATATCCGGAGCTGACTGGCTAATGAAATAATGACTTTAACAAAGCCTGCCCATCGGGGTCTGAAGGTCTATGTAGGTGTATTTTCTGAGGGTTTTTATTAGGCATGCCTGACACATTGCCGGGTTTTCTTCCTTATCCTGAGTGGTTGTCTTAATTTTGTCATAGTTTACAGGTTTTTCGATACATTTCCTTATTCCATTTATGAGATATTGTATCATATTGTCCCTTGCCCTGGTGTCTGTTCTGTCGTTATAATTCCACTGGGGATCCTGGTCTAGCACCGCAGTGGCAGACGCCCCCACTGATGGGCATTCTCTGCGTGCATGACGCCTAGCACCCTCCCAGGCTCTCTGTTTCTCTTCAGGAGTGTGACAGGTAGTTACTAGATACAGAGGTCTCTCCAAGTGACATCATAAATGAGGGTGAGAGAGTGGAATCTTTCAGTAAATTTCCCCGGGGTCTTCAGAGAACCTCTCTAGACTTTCCTTACATTGAGATAGGTGGGTTACCAAGAAGAGCACTTATATCCCTATAGTTCCAGTGTCCCGGCTGGCTACCTCCCAAAGTAGTAAGATCTGGCTGCACTTGGGTGGTACAAGGTACCATTTCATATTATTCCTGCTGGGCTTGGGGCCCAGGCAGCCTTGGGGCCTGGTCCCATTGGGGGGGAAATCCCCCATCCCATGGGGAATGAATACATCCATGTACCACCAGGCTGCAGGAACCACCATCTCGCCCCACAGGATGGCACGAACACACACCTGGCCTTACATTCAGGGCATGAGGGGCAGAGTCTTTGATTCCTAGTAAGGCGAAGGAGAGACTGGTATTTTGGAGGGCTAAGAACAGTTTTAAGACATCAGTAAGGAGGGGAAAACCATCGAAAAGGTATGTAGCAAAGTAGATCCCAGGCAAAGTGATTTAAAACCTAACAGGGGCTTGACTGAGGAGGGAGCGCGTGTTTGCTTAGGAACAGGGTTGCACGGATCATTTCTTGCCCCCAGCGGGCTGCCTAGAGCAGTTCTAGCCCATGGCTTATCCTGCCGTGGGAATCTTCAAACTGCGGCCACCCGAATGGCTTTTAACTGGCCCACCCACGCCTGCTGGTGAATGGCCTACTCTCCTGGGGGAACTGTAGGAAGAAAATGAAGCAGATGTGAGATGCAGAATCCTCAAGCCTGAGGGCAGGCGAGGATGGACTTCACTAAAAGTGATCAGAGTCACGGCACCAAATAAAGTCGGAGATTGGAGGTCGCCAGAGAAACCGTGGGTTCTTGGTCTCTCACAGTCAAAGAATTGAAAGCAGAGTCCCAATACAGAGCAAAGCCAAAGCAAAGTTTGTTGGAGGTGCATTTCCAGAGGCGAAGCAGGCTGTGGCCATAAAAGGCAGAGCCGCTCCCAGGGGGCCCGGGTTCTTCCTTTTACTGATGTTTTGTGGCTGGGGCTTCCAATTTCCCTCCCTTCCCCTTGTCTCTTTCTGAGCATGTTCTACCCAGAATCCTCCTTGATTCCCCACTGGGGGAGGTTGGAGGGGGTGGGGATTGTAAAACCACAATGGTAATTTATTATACTAAGGGATAGGTTATCTGAAGTCACATGCTCCTTCCTCAGTACGCAGGCAGGTGCAGCCTCCAGACCTCCTTCTCTTCAGAGCAGGAGGTACAAATGGCAGGGACAATCGCGAAGTTCTTGCTGATTGGTTGGAGACCTACCCGTGCCTTCCACATCCCTGCCTTCTATGCTCTTTGCCAGCCTCAAACGCTCTTCAGTGGAATGAACAAAGTATGGAGAAAGGCAACAGGAACATGTTAGAAGATAGTGGGAAGCTACTGTAAGTTTCGTTCACATAAAGGAAAGGCTGAGAAACTATATTAACCTCTGTTCAAAACTGGAGCACAAATGAAGTTTAAATCCACAGCATAAAAGAATCCGTTTATCATTTTTTGTGAATGAGAAACGTCTATGCTTTAGTAAAAACTTTAAAGTTCATATCTCAAATGCATGTATAGAATTTCAACAATTTGCCTGCAAAATAAAAGACCTGGATCATCTATTACCTAACATAAGATAAAAGTCTGCTGAAAAGCAAAGCTCTACAATTCATCCATCCACTCAACAAAGCAAGCGTGGCCATGTGCAACTGCAGAGCACTCACCACGTGGAGCTTGCACGAAAGTGCAGGAGAACAAAACACAGCACGGTGGAGGTGCCACCACAGGAGCACACACACTCACTGCTTAGGAAACTCTAACAAGAGAAGAAGATCTTACAGAGAAGTCGGGCCAGAAGGTAAGGCAATGAGTCTCAAAGGAAACAGGCCTGAGCTGGGCGAGGTGGTAAGTATGGATGTCAACGGAAGGAGGTGAGTTATTTCCGACCAACCAGAAGAGGATGGGAATGTGAGCAACCTCAAGAGGAAGGCAGCCCCGGAGTGTGAGCGGAGGCTGGTGGAAACAGGATGGGTTGGGTGGGGAAGAGTCAAAAGCCAGAGAGGACACTGGAATTTATCCTTTAAGGTTTTTGGAGTTTGTCGTGGTTATTGTTGATGAAAGAAGAGAATAACATAACGAAAGAAGTGTTTGACAGAAAAGGAACCTGGCAGAGAGTAACAGACAGATCAATGAGAAGAAAGATGAAGAGTAGCTAGGAAACTGCTGGAATAACGTAAACTTAAAATCACAAGAATATAATTTAATAATAAATGGTAATGGAAGAAAGAATAGTCAGAAGTTAAGAACACTAAGAAGAAATATTTTAAGGATTCTACAGTTTTCAGATGTAAAAAAATAAACTATTTTTGCATAGAACAGGCCATGGGGTCACACACACACAGTGTGTTGCTGCCACAACCTCCATAGAGTCCCCAAACTGTGACAGGGCCAGAAGCTTGGGCCACATTTAAAACTCGATAAATGTGTGTGTTTACCTAATCAGCTACCGTATATGCAGTGGAACAGCAAGGAAAGGTTTCGCGAAGCTAAATCTAAATGTGGCAAAGCTGGATTAGTTCACTGGCCACACATAGGATAACCCCAACAAGAGAAGGGGACGGTGCCACTACCCTTCATTTGAGTCAGAAAGAAAGCTGGAACACCAGCCTCCACTGAGAGAGTCCGAGCTGCAAATGCCAGAGGAAGTGCTAAGGACTGCAAATTATTTTCGTGTCACGGTCTCCATCGTCTTCAGTTTCCATAGTCTTTGTTAGACACTGAAGGAGTAAGCAGATTTATTTTAATGCAGGCAGATGGCTTGGTCGTGGAAATTGAGAAGAGATTTACTGAACGGCTTCATCAGATCGAGGACATTACGGAATTAAAAGGCTCTACGAGACCTCACTGGTGCAGCTCCTTGTGGCTCACAACATTCCACTTGCTTATTAAGGAGAAAGACCACCCAGCCCCTAAATTCAAAGTCACCTGGGAGGGAGGAGGGAAGAACAGTATTCATCTGTCCAAAGAAATGCGGATGTCAAGACAGAAACTGCAAATATATATTGATCAAAGAGCAACTAAAACATGCCTTGCTCTAAGCACCATGAATTAGGAAGAAATAAAAGTCACAAACTCAGAAAATACTTTCATAAAAACAAATCATGTTTAAGTTTCTATAACTACTTTGGAGTACGAAACTCAAGAACCTTCTCTAGTAGTGGTTTAGTTTCAGGAAAAATTTAATGATCTGAAAACGAACTGTACTGATCATAACACAACAGGCAGTGAATTTATGAATCTCAGAATTATTTTGAAAGTTCTGCTAAGGTGACCAACTCTGTCCATTTTGGAGGCTACCAGGCTTTCTATAAAAACATCCTCTTTAGTGACAATACAGAAATGAACAGCTGGGAACACTATCGATGATATACAACCTACAGTCGGAATTCAGAGAGCCCTAATGACACCTCCCTAAGGCTTTCGGTTTAATTATCACTACCGCCCTGAGAAAACGCACTGTTTCACAAAAGCTCACAGGTTTTTCACTTTTAGTCAATAATGGCAATACTAAAACATCTATATTCATCATGTAACCCAGTACAGATAAAATTTAGACACCCATGCCTGGCTCATACAAAGAAAAGTCATTATGATAGAAAAGTAGAGAAAGGTCACAGAAATCAAGTTAAAAGACCAGAATACAGTGATTGTGGTAAAAACATTTTTGTCATATTTATAGCCTGCTTACAACTGACCCTTTCCAGACACATACAAGATCTCTTTTACATAAAGGATTTGAGAAAATGATGAGGTATGTACATAGGTAGCCTGAGCTAACATGAAGAGAAATCATTTTAAAATAAAATTTAAAAATAACATTCTTCATATTTGAAGCCACTTGTTAGAATATTCCCATAACAGATAAAGATGGTTTTAATTCACAGAATAGATATCACCATAAAGTCCTATCACCTTGATAGAGGGAGAGGCAGTGGGAAAGTCAAGTAACTACTTTAGGAAAAGTTTTATGAACATGTTAAAACCAACCGTGTATTATCCCGTCCATTTTACTGACAATATTCTCCATACTTGGAAACCAACTCCAAGAATCATGATATTACAGAGCTAGGGAAAAAAAACAGATTACCAAATACGACTCCCTCACTTTGCAAATGAAGGCAGTCCTTGGATGTCTCCAAGTCACATCTCTGTTGGTACTTCCTGGATAGAACTCTTACCTCCTGACTCAGGTCAAGAATTGGGGCTGATCAATTCCTGAACCAATAACTGCCACTAACCAGGCATTTTCTATATGCCTCTGTGCTAGATACTTTAAAGATAGGTCATTTCCTTTAACTTAGTACTTCTTAATGCACTGTGAAGGCCATTTCCACTCTACAGGGTAATCAAACTCAAGCTCAGGATATTAACATATTGCCAAAGTCAGAGAGCAAAACAGAAAAAGACAATTCAGGAATTCGAACTCAGTATGTCTGACTATACAAAGCTTTCACACAATGCTACTGTCTCCTCCGAGACATGCACATCCAACAATTCCAGTTCAGCCAAGCTAGACTGCAGAAATACCTACACAGATGCATAGGTTATACGCGTATATACAAAGAGGTTCACTACAACATCATTAATGTCAAAAAAAAATCAGAAACAACTTAAATGTCCAACAATGGGGGAACAGCTCAAAAAATTATGATATAGACTTGCTGTGAAATACTAAACTTAGGTCATTAAAGAGAATGAGGTAGATCCACAGAACAGATGTGGCAAAATACCCATCTTAAACTATGTTTTAAAAATAAGTTGTAGAACAATATTTATGGCATCATTTTTTAAAAAAAATACATGTAGATGCAGGCTTTGATTGTAATTAGAAAAAGGTATGGCACAATGCTCAGCAAAACTAGAGGATTCGGTGGATGGAGATGGGGTATGAATCCAATTCTTAAATACTTTTGCACTGTTTTTAATTTTTAGGCCTAGGATACGTTACTTCTGTGATTTAAAAATTTATAATACAAAAATAAAGAACTTTAAATGCACGTATCATGTATTTTTAAATAATACATGCATTCTCCATTTCATGCCATCCCACATGGCATGGAATGACTGTGTGGCTATTTACCTCTAATACAGTCTTTTAAAAAAAGAACCTACCATTCTATAACGGCACACCAGAGTTCAAGTGCCGTAGCCCATGGATGGTCTCCAAGACCCCACCAAGAAATCCATGGGGTAAAAGCTACCTTTTTAATAAGAGTAAGATGGTGTTTGCCTCTTTGGCTGCGTTGCCATTTGCACGGATGGCTCAGTGGCAGTGGTGGGCGAAAACGCTGGGACCTTCACGCGGGGCAGGCACGGGCACAACCGCCGTCAAAGTCACGGCCGTCTTCCATGCCATGCACTCACAGTTCAAAAAGAAAACCCAGTTTTACTGAAGAGTGTCTTTGATGAGGCAATAACAGTAACTTCATTAAAGCCTGACCTTTTACAACGTTCCATGCAGCAAAACGGGCAGAATGACACATGAATCACTGGAGCTGCATACCACAGCGGTGGCTGTCCCAAAGAGAAGCCCGGGTGCAGCTGCTGGAGCTCAAAGCTAAATGAATTAGTCGCTTTTTCCCATGTATCGGTGTTTTTACTGGGAAGAACAACTCATAGACCATGGTTATTCAGACTTAGGTATTTGGCAAAGATTTTCTCAAAATTGAACAAAATACACCTATTACTTCAAGGGAAATAACTAATAGCTGTTTGTTGTCAACTGGAGGAAATATTAAAATGTTAGAAAACTTGTATCTGCCCCTCTCAGCTTAACAGCTTCCCAATACGTACTTGATAATATCTCCACCTTTGTAAGATCTGTAACAACAAACCAATATTTTCTAAATTATCAATGTATATAATGTTACCAAAAAAATCATGTATGAATAAAATATCCATTGAAAGTACAAGATAAACTAATGGATTTTAATATACCAGAGTAAGAAATGTTTATTGATATGGTTATTATCTTTAATGAACTACTACCTAATGAGTTTTGGTGGAGTATCAAAGAATTACACAGCAAATTATTTGAAAATGGTATCAAAATACTCCTTCCTCTTCCAACTACATATCTGTGTGAGGCCATGTATTCTTTATATGCTCAAACCAAGAAATCACGTCATAATAAGTCAAACGCAGAAGCAGATAGGGGAAACCCACTCCCTGCTAATCAGCCAGGCATTAAAGAGATTCCAAAAAATGTACAACATTTCTTCCCATTCTTCCTGCTAATATGTTTTGGTTTGGGTGGGAAAAAATCTTACTTGTCACAAAAATACATTATTTATGTCACTATATAACGGATTTACCATTGTTGCTTTCCAATTAATAACCATAATTTTTCTCACTGTTAATTTCTAATATGATAGATATCCACAGACCTAATCCACACAAACAAAAGCTTTCTATCGCTGTCAATAATCTTGCAGGCCCCGATAACCTGTCAGGCCAAAAGTCGGAGAATCTTTGTGGTCTCGTTAGTGCATCTTCCACGTGTTCTGCCTGCTGTCTGAAGTCTCTCGGCCAGCAAGAGCTAGTGCAGCGATTTGTATTTGCACCCGGACAACATGCGTACGTGAACTCCACGACAAGCTTTCTTAACCAATGAAATCCTAAGATGCGAGCCTGCTTTGAATACATTCTGCAACAAGTGATGTTTACTACACTCCAACGTCTCTTTTTGCCATTTATTCTGTGTTCTGCCAAGTGACCGATCACCCATGGGGGCTGCTAGAAGTTGAGAAACTGGCAGTGATGGACCTGGTCCAAAGAAACAAAGATTACAGGATTATGATCAATGCTTGATGTTACTTAAGGCACCTTGAGCATAATGGTCAATGCCATGACTGACTGAAGACCTCTGACATTTTGAGAGATACAAACATCCCTGAAGACTGACAGAACGGTCAATAAGGAAATGAATCATAACTGGAGGGAGCGCTGGCTGGAAATCGGCCGAGTTCAGGGAAAGCAAAGGGAATGGGAGGGCGGAAAACTGGCAACCTCCACTAGGAGGAGGCTAAAATGCGCCCCTGCACGGGGCTGATTTACGAATGCTCCTACTCCTATAAAAGCATCTCCAGTATTTCATACACATGATAAGGAGACGGGGAAGCTGACCTTACACTACACAAGGCGTTACTTTAATTACTTCTGTTCTTTAGCTACTAATTCTAACATACCGGCCCTCGGGACTGAAAAGGCCAGACGTGGGAATGGAAAAACTGAAGGTTCTCAGGGAATTCCCAAGATCATTCTTCTTTAAGTGGAGCAAAACGTTATAGGGGGATAAATGGTTGATGGAAGGAGACTCAACCTGGGGTTGGTGAGCTCACGATACACTGCACAGATGATGTGTTATAGAACTGGACACCTGAAACCTATGTAATTTTATTAAACATTGTCACCCTAATCAATTCAATTAAAAAAAAAAATTATATGGAGCAAAACCTTTGGGAACGTCTTAGAAAAATATATTTCAAAAACAGACAACTTCAAAGTTGTATGATTAAAAATAAGCTCAGAATCAATTCTGCAAGATCTGTAAGTACTGTGTAACTTCCAAAGTCATGGAATTTGAAAGGACTATGAAAATATATCTCTGTCATCTGTGTTCTATAAAATATATACTACAGTTTAAGGAAGCTGAAGTGACACAGCAACACGCAAATCCCTAAAGAAAATTTTAACAAAAATTCTTAAAGAAAAGAAATTCTTTGTAGGTACTCCAAGCACACAGGATTACCAGTTACATTAGCCAACGCTCACTTATTCATTCACAAGTATCTACCAAGTACTTACTATGTGCCAAGAATGGAATTGCAAGGAAAATATACATGCATATATATACACAGGGAATTGCATCTATCATAAAGTTAACTTCATTGAACAAAAAGAAAATAGAACCATGTGCCCGTTCTCACATACCCCCCCACCAACGCCCACATTCTAAGGTGATTTCTGGGTTATTTTTTTATATCAACTCCCAAAACACACTTAAATCATTGGAAGGAACTAGGAATGCTAGATACACTTACCTTAAAAGAACCTGACGCTATTAGCGGAAGAACGTTCTCCGAAATGCAAGGAGAGGATGAGAAGGAAAGAAGACAGAGAAGAACCAACATTGCTGAGAATACAGGACTGAGAACAAAGAGATTTTACAGGTGCAACCGCTGTGAAGAGGGAGACTCTGGGCAAAGGCGGGTAAAGGGATTCTCTAAATTAGGACATTACTGCCATTTCCACAGGCTTCAATAAAATTTAAATTTCTTTTCAATTTTCAAGAATGTTGGATTAATGAGTCTTTTAAGACTGGCCTAGAAGTGGCCTCATTACATTAGAGTTACAGTCACAGTGCCACACTGTGTGATGACATAGCTGTGATCCTGGATGGGAAAAATAGCGCTGAATTTCCAAAGCTTGGTTACACTTTAACCGTCTATCTCAACCCCAAATCCTGACCCACTCTCATTCACAGCCACTGATGTCCACCTAGTTCTCTGAAGGTTCTTCCAAAGAATCCAGGGGGTACGAGCATCTCGACTTCTTTAGCCACGAGCTCTTCTACATAGAAGTGTGCATCTAACTCTGTCATTTTGTCACCTCTCTCGAGATCAAAATGCGAAGTGATGAGAAACCAGGAAGTATATTTCCTCTAAGGGTTTTTTATTCAACAGACTTTTTGTTCACACTGGCAAATCTGTATTGTTAATCCTATAAACAGAAGTTTTAGGGACATTTATTAAAATGTGATATTCCTGTAATACATGAGTGAGGCAGAGCCACACCATACTGCATATATTATGTAGTATCTGATAATGGTAGAGATGAGCGGGTATCAGATCAACGGCGGAGTACATCATTTTTGAAATTAGGAATCAGGTTTTCTCTCTGACTGACTTCACATTTCCATAATTTTAAAACTATCACAAATGCAAACTGTAGTCTCTTTCTTAGATGGTAAGAAACCAAGTACAGAGGGAATCAACTACCAGTTCCCAAACTTTAATAGAAAGGAAAAAAATCCTTCCACAGTTTAGTTAAGATCGGCTTAACTCCTAAGTAAACTAATTAACTTTCCACTTTTAAGACCAAATCCAGCTCAGATCAGATGGTGTTCTGAATACCACCCAAGAACTGACAACCCCTCTGAAACCAATACTCTCGAAGTACAATCAAGGGAGGATTTCGGAGCCTCCAGATGCTCTGAGCCACCCTCGAAATGCAAGGGAGTGACGTGTGAGTGCCAAGGGTGAGATGGGTGAATGCCAAGCGGCCCTCAACAAAGAGACTTGAAGTGACCTGACTACCAGAAATCCAGCCATCTTTCCTCCACCTCCAAAAATACAGAAATTGGCATCATTAGTGTATGTACAAAGAGGTTCAGAATCCCTATTCTAAATAAACTATAGATCGGAATGTAAGTGGGAACACCACAGGGGTTCCCAACTCTCTCCCAAAGACAGCTAGGCTTTCCAGTCCCTTGTTTTGCATGACTCACCGCAACTAAAGAATCTTATGGGCCATCACATCACCCTGTTTGACACTAAGTCACATGGCTTAAGTATGAAGATTCAAATGAGACTTTTCATTATAAATGCTTCCACTATCAAAGTGTGAAAACACATTTGAAAATGTGCCACATACTGTGACTGAGGGGTAAAGAACCTTACCCACTGCATCACTACCTTGGGTCTGACAACAGTTCTAAGCGTAACATTTTAGAAGCACTTGGTGATTTAATATTTCAAGTGCTTTCTGAATCGTTCAGGTTGAATATATAGTGTGTTATTAAGCTTAATTTATCTAAAATTTTCACCCAGGGGCTGTCACCTTTCATGTAGGACAAACTACCAATTTTTTACTAAATAGTGAGTTCTTCCAAAACAGTTACATAACTAAAATTAGAGCTAAGAAATTGAAGAAACAGAGAGAGAAATATCAATTGGTTGCCTCCCACACACACCCTCCAACTGGGGATCCAACCCGCAACCTAGGTATGTACTCTGACTGAGGACCATGGCAGGAGTATCAAACTCATTTTCACCGGAGGCCACATCAGCCTCATGGTTGCCTTCAAAGGGCCGAATATAATTTTAGGACTGTATAAATGTAAGTACTCCTTAACAGTTAAGCAAGAGTTCAGCGCTGCTGCCAGGTAGAAACAAGGTGCCAGGCCAGATAAAACAAGGTGGAGGGTTGGATTCAGCCCGTGGGCCTTGTGTTTGCCACCTGTGGCGTATGGGATGATGTTCCAACCAACTGAGCCACCTGGCCAGGACTACAATAAATTTTTCATAATGCTAACATTTAGGTTCATAACTTACTCTTATTTCATTTTATATGATCTTTTATTTCTTATACTATTCTCGTATTCCAGAAAGTTATTCACTATTTCAAGGAATCACAAGCAGTACAAGAAACAGTAGAGCAAAGGTCCCCAACCTCCAGGCCACGGACTGGTACAAGTCTGGGCCTGTTAGGGAACAGAGCCACCCAGCAGGAAATGAGCTTGAATCATCCTGAAACCATCCTGCACCCCCAGGGCCGTGGAAAAACTATCTTCCACGAAACCGGTCCCTGGTGCCAAAAAGGTTGGGGACCCCTGGATTAGAGAACCTCATTCTCAAACTTAATTTGTTCCAGAAAACTGTTTAAGAAGCAGTTTGTTCAAAAAGCAAATGTCCTTTGTCACCTGAGAGACACATGACTGATGATACATGAAAGGGCTGTCAGGTAGAAAATGAGACTCAAAGTTTTCTTAGACAACCAAGACGTTTTTTCCGTGAAAACCTGGTCAAGAATCGCTCTGTTTGAGAATCAACATGATGGAGGATTGAGCTTTGACGGTATGTCTAACCCATTGGTAGAATTATATGCTAAGTCATCAATTTTTCTATTCAAATTCCCTTTGAGGTTTATGCCACAGAGATTTAAACAAAAATAAAAACAGAAATGTCTTGGCATCTATTTTCTTTCCAAAATTCAAGACACTCCCTATTTCCACCTCTGGTGCATTATGCCACCATAGTGGTCCCTCTACAAATGGGTATCTATCTAGCATCCATTTCCCTTTTCTTTCTTCGCAATGGAAATAACTTTATTCAGATACCCACTCCTCCCTCTCATTTCACACTGGAAGTCCTCGGGATGGGCCCCAATTCACTGAAACCAACTTTGCCATTGACTGGTTCAAGAATTTAATCCAGCCAGGACGTGATTATCTCCAAGAGACTATTAAGCTAGGCACTCAGCAGCTGTTTACCTTCTTCCCCTCCCCCACATTTAGGACACAGTTATCAGTGGCCACTCCACCGCCCTCCCGAAGAGATCCCAAACTGAGCATCCAAGGCCCTCTACTCTCCTTTTACTACTTTTTTAGCCTCATCTCCTTTGCACAACCTCCTGTTCTAGCAGCTGGAAGGGCTTGCCCTTTCCAGAATATGGCCCTGCACCTGCCGTTTCAAATCCTTCATCCAGGTGGTTCCTCCGGCCAGGAAAGCCCAATCGCTGCCAACTCAGTAAAGTCAAGTCCCACTGATTCAAAGTCCAGACCAAAAGTAAACTTTTCCATGAAGTCTTCCTTGATATCGCCATTAGTAAACAGCAGGCCTCACGTATTCCTTGTATCATAAATCATTCGTGTGTGCTGGCGGCCTGTTTCAAAACTGCAAACGCCTTAAAGGCTGTGGATAAACTCCTACGCATCTTGATTTCCCCCCACCATCCCTCCCCACCAGAGTAGCTCAGTACAAAGTCAATGAACATGTGAACATACTTTTTTCATTTTTAAGGGTGAAAAGTTCCTTTACAGAATAGATTATCATGAAGGCTAAACTGTCCTTGGAAGTCTTTAAAACATTCTAGGACGGCTTAGGAATAGTTCTACTTCAGGAAAAGAAACAAAGCAGATGACCTTGTAAGCCTGATTCTGCAAATTACATCAAGTCTTTAAAAGCACTGCCTAATAATTCAACAGACTATACACAAATGCTGCTTACCAAAAAGAGCAGGGCCCTGACTGTAACATACAAAGGTTAACAGCCTTTTTGCCAAAAATTTCAGCTGTTCTTATAGTAACATTTAAAATATTTTCAGTTATGTCCAAGGGATTGTATAAGAAGATCATTTAGTCAATATTATCTCACCCTTGAAAGAAGTAGGACAGAGAAAAACATTAGGTCTCTCAAACTGGTAACCAGACAAAATTAATTTGGAAGCACATGCTGATGTCAATCACTATCTACACATCTTTACTAAAAATACACCTATTGAACTCCAGGAGAGTTACCTGTAATTTTGATTATTTCCTTCACTGGCTTCTGTGGAAAAGTATACAAAGTTTTGTGTTCATTTCTCTCCTACTACATGAATTTGTACAACTTACATCAGCTAGTAAATATTAGGTTACTTGAAGCTCTATGGATGCGTTATCAGTTCAGATAAGACCATAAAACTACGGGAAACATACTGACATCTTCAGGGGAAAAAAATAATAAACAGAGCTAACCACAATCTTTCATCAATCACTGAACCTGCTTTTAAAATAAAACCCTTCAAAATAAATCTCAGTAATCTCAACAATCAATTAAATGGAGCAGAAGACTTGATTCCACAGGACAGCGCATTCAGAAAGGAAAAAGGCACCGTGTAAGATGAAAAACAGTTTTGTTTCTCATATGATGGCTATGCGTAGAAAATAAAATGTAAGAAAGATTAAATGGAGGATATAAAATTAAATTTAAATAGGTTTTTAGAAACCGTTAACAAAAAAAGTTAAAGACGTTTATCCCTTTTCTTCTAATATTGTTATATTCTAGTATTTTTGCAAGCCAATTTGAATCCTTTGAGGAAGAAACTAGAGTATAAAAAAATAAATTCTTGTTTTCAAATACAGTGTAGCACACTGTATAGTTATTTTTAAAATAGAGATCTCAATTTCAGTTAAACCTGCATATGTTTGCTATAGGCTATGTAAAAGCACGATTTAAAGTTTTCTCAATTATTTTAAAGGCATCTCTAGTTTTCCTGGAGCCGCCTGGTAACAGAAACTGATTCTAAATACAGTTCCTCACTGAACCCAGTAAGTAAGGGAGTTCATTAGCTGAGAAAGAGTAGAGCGGGGTCAGAGTCAGGTCCAGGACCGCGGTAACCGAGAAGCAGGTGTGGTCACCTCTCTGATCAGGGAACACCTGGGCTGTGCGGGAGGCGGGGAAGACGGACGCCGGCGCTGGGGCAGCCGCGGCAGGTGAGCGCGCGAGGCTAGGCCAACAACCACGACTACGGCTAATCCTTAGAAAGTTCGGTTTCCAAGACCTGGCCCAAGCGATCCCCAAACGGCTTCTGCCAGGCCCGCCGGGCCAGCCTGGCCCCACCAGGAGCGGAGGGCTAGGGCCACTCACCGTGCAGGGAGAGGAGCAGCAAGGGCGCCAGAGGAGAGCCCAGAGAAGTCATGCCGGTGCCGCCGGGAGCGCGCCCGCCGCCCGCCCGGCTCCTCTTCGCGGTGGCGGAGGCGCGGGCCGGGCTCTCGGCGCTCTCCGGGAAGCCGGGTTCTCCCCGACCCGCCGCCCGGCCGCAGTCACCGCGGCGGGGCAGACGCCGTCGGACGCGCACGCTCGGCGAGTGCAGCTCCCGCGCCGCCTCGATCCGTAGAGGAGGCTGAGTTGCGACCAGGCGCGCGGCGTACTCGCCGTGCTCGCCGGCCTCGCTGCGCAGCGCCACCGCCACCTTTCGCTGCCCCCGGGCCCGCCAGTCTCCCGCGCTGCCCCGGGAGCCACACCCCCTCCCGACTCTCGCCCAGCTACTCCCGCAGCGGCCGGGCTCCGCTGCGCTCCGCGCCGCCCACCGCCTCGGTTCGGTCTCCCGGGCAACAGCGGCTCCCGCGCGACGCCTGGCGGCCCACCCGCAGCTCCTGCCACCTGTATGCGGTGCACCGCGGCTGCCACCTGTTCGCACTGCGGACCACTCCCGCGCACTCCTCCGCCAGCGCACGGTGGGCGCAGAGGCCCGCGTCTTCCTCGCCGGCCCTGAGCGGTCTCGGGACAGGTGGTGTGAGTCCTGACCCCCAGGGCGCTCTGGGAGGGACTTTCCACCTGCTAACTCGCAGCTGGCCGAATTCCTTTCTGTTGCGGTTCTAAGATGATTTCCATTTGGACATTTCACCTTCTCTCAGTCTCTATTCTGTAACCTAAATAACCTGAAAGAACCTGAGTCTGGCAAAACTAAGAATCGGTAAGGTCTGTTCTATTCTATGGCTTTTTTTTTCTCTTTTTTCCTGACTGCCGTTTCTTTCTTGGAAAGCGAGTGGGGTCCGTACCATGACCATCCACACCCCCCATTCTATGAGAGAGACCACCACCTTCTCTTGACCCTCTGGTAAAATTTGTCAACTTCTAAAATTTAAAATGTTCCTGTTTAAATGTCACAGCTTTCTTACACTAATTTCAAGTATTTGTTAACTAGTAAGGAGGTGATTTTATTGGGGTGGTTGTTACTTTGGTCAGGTTTTCTTCTCTTTTTTTTTTTTTTTTTCTTATTTGTTTTAGCTGAGTAGGAAGAGAGACCTTGCTGGCACCTGAAATTGTTACCTACACATCTACCTATTATCTTCCCTTATAAAACCTAATCTTCATTCCTTTCCCATTGAGGTCACTGATTGGTATCTTACAGCCCCCAGTCATTTTCTGCTTCAGCCCTTAACCCTAGTCTTCTAAATTTGAGGACATACCTGCCCAGGAAATGTCAGACCATTCTGGTCATTTTCTACAGTGGCACAGATTAGGATTCTTGGGACCATTCAGAAATTCTGAGCCTCCCAGGGCAACTCAGAAGTATGCACAGAAAAACGGCAAATATGTAAAACAGCTATACATTTGGACAGAGACTAGAAGACATATGTAGAAATGAAAATAACAGTCAGTGCTGTTGTAATTTCAACTTAAAAAAAGGAAAACATTCAGAAATACCAGTCACCTTTAACAAGAATACCCTGAAAAATATAGTTTGATTATGAATCAGAGATTGCTCTCCAATTTGCTAGAATCCCTTACCAGATCTCTAATAGCA
Organism: Macrotus californicus; assembly: GCA_007922815.1. NCBI lineage: Eukaryota > Metazoa > Chordata > Mammalia > Chiroptera > Phyllostomidae > Macrotus > Macrotus californicus. The sequence goes on along the minus strand of VMDR010011709.1, from coordinate 4,227 downwards.
AGAAAAGAATAATATAACAGTATAGTATCTTTGATAATAATAACAGAAGTTTAAAATTTCAGTTATGATCCCATCACTGGGCTTATTCTCATTCATTTAAACTCCAGGGCAAGGACTAGATTTTTTTTCCTCCATCCAATCCAATTCCTTACCTTGTCTGGCACATATTCCTGCATTCTCACCCAGTCACGAGCAGAGCATAAGAATAAGTCATGTAAACAGAAAAGCAAGAAAGCTGTCAATTGGCAGGTGTTACTTGGAGCAGGACTTCACTTCATAACAATCCCAGATTTAAATATAGAATATTTATTATATAACTAAACAAATAACCTAATAATCTAGACCGAAAAGCCCTGATAAATCAAATTACCTGGTACACTTCTTAGCACATCAGTTGAGCAAATATGTGTCTACTGAGTATCGACCGGATATTAGGCACCAGTTGGTTAAATGTGAAGTGTAATATATAATCCCTGCCCTTAAATAACTTCTTCAATTAAATGTATTGGGATAATGTTGGCTCATACGGTCATATTAAATAACTTCTCATTGAACATGGGATAAATCTGCACCATGATGAATCAGAAGGAAAAGAGAACTCTCCTGCCTCTTTGTCACCACGGGGTACTTCTGCCTTGCCCCACAAGAGCTGGGCAGTTATTGAAAGGACAGAGTGCTCACAGTTCGATGGAGCAGCCCTTTTATTAGGAAAAGAAGTGTGGCTTCTGAAGGGGGAGAGGGGGCGATCAGATTTCAGGAGGCAATCTGGCTGCCCAGAAGCATGAGGCAGATGGTAGATGGTGGACTTGAAGGAAGCAGATCAGCAGGACTGGAAACTCCAAGTGCTGCACACAGAGGCTTCCAGAACACCCTCGCAGGACACAAAGCAAAAAAAATGTGCTCTTTAATTCACAGAGATAATACCACTGGCATGTATTCTGAGTACATTTTTTATTAGTAATGATGAATTTCATGAATTCTTTTATCCTAATCTGCCTTATGACCACAGTAGGATTTCTTTAAATCTCTTAAGTATTCTGTGTGCTAAAGCAACAGACATCTTTTATTTGTATAATACTTTATAAATTTCAAAGTACGTTTGAATATATTATCTGATTTGATCTTCACAGTAACCCCAGAGGGTAGGTAAACACAGGTATTATCACCACCCCCACCCTTCACATAGTAAGCTACTGAGTCTCAAAAAGATCAAGGGGTACCTCCAGGATTGCAAATACCGATGGGAAGAACCAGAACCAAGTTCTTCTCACGTTTACCCTATATATAGGTTTTCTACCACATCACATCTTTTATCTTTTTATAGACCAACATCGATAGAAATGTATATAAACTACAGGGTCTTAAAGCCACCGTGGGGAACACTGCTGTTGCCTCCCCAACCTTTATCCCACCACCACCCCACCCCCCAAGTAAGGAGCTGTAAATTCAGACTAACAGTGCGCCCCTCCTACACACAGACGTTTGGGGGAGCTATGGTTGTCTTTATCTGACCATGCAAGAAATGGAAAGGGGACTGGCCAGGACAAGGAACCCTGGGGTAGAAGACCGCTGTAGAGTAATACCATATTTTGCTGTGTATAATGTACACCCACATTTTTGGCCAAAACCCTCAGGAAAAAAACTTTCCATTTTAATTTTTTAATTCAATTATTTATTTATATTTAGAAAAAAACGATTATCATATTTCAGGGTATTATTTTGCATATGGATATGGTTATTGCTTTCTAGAGTTATACTTTTAATGCATAAGCATAAATAAAAGAATTAAAAACATTTATATCGATACGGAATTAGTACTACCCATGTATAATGTGCATCCTTATTTTGCCCTCAAAAATTTGGGCCAAAAGGTGAACACTATACACAGCAAAATTTGGTAATCTTGGCTCAGAAATATTGATGACATGAGAATACAATCAACTTCTAATTATCTAAATGTGGATTATTCAAATTCAAATTGTAATCCTAGAGCAGCTTCTCTCCATCCATCAGAATGCTAGACCATGTCTTGCCACAATCAGTTGCTTTGCATTCAGGAATGGAAAATTTTATTATTAGCTTACGAGAAAAACAATTGAGAAAGAAAAATGATGAAGGAAATTACAAGGCTTTTCAAAGCTAAATATAAGTTATTTTTGTAATACTGTCTTATTAATTAGCTATTTTAAGTTACTAATGCTGCCTATCCATCTCCGTAATGTATATAATTAAAGGCTTATTGTATTTAAGTTTTTAAGAATGTTTGTCTATAAAATGTTTCATAAGAACCTCTTTCTTAAAGTTAGACAATACCTTTTCAATCCTTGAGCCAGTAACTTGTTCTGTGTGCTAACCTGGCTGCTTAGAACCATCTGTAGTGTAGAGTGAGCTTGGTCCTAATTTTAGACGTACACATGAGAGGAATTTTTCCCTATTCCCCTAGTGAAGAGGCCATTGAGGCTCAGAAATAACAATAAAGGAGTGGGGAAGATAACAGTGGAATCACTAGAGTAATTAACAAGCCAATAGGTGTTTACTGTGTGTTAAGACATAAATAGATCATTTCATATTTTCAAACATACTTTTCACATGTTGGATCAATTTACAACCTAGACACACTGACTGCTTACTCTTGTATCTGTTTCTGCTCACTCGTCTGGTTAACTCCTGCTAGACAGGATTCACACAAAGTAGACACCGCCTCCGTGCCTCTGCCGAGGCTGAGTCCCTGACACCACCACGAGCACTGCTGGAGCAAAGGTTCACCACATCCACACCCACTGGGGGAAAGGTTTGCGGTCTTCCTTGAAATACTTTCATTATGAGCACATTTATTTCCAGGCAAAGTTCCTCTCTGAGCAGAGCCCATTGTGACGAAGTGCTATTGAATTCATTCTAATGGCAAGTTTTAAATGTGTTTTTTAGGCTTCGAAAAGGCAATCACATAAGAAGCATTTTATGTCACCTGGAAACAAGGAAGATAATTTCCTTTTAAACAAGGAAGTCTTCAAAGTTTCTTTGCGGGTATTCTCTAATCTAATGTGCTTGGAACTCTGTCACTGGATTTTATATGTTGAGGTGCCCAGCTTTTTCTGATGAGTTTTCCTTAGAAGTTTAGTTTAACGTATGGTTCAGACTTTCATTTCTGACAACAAAACAGATCAGAGAGACCTTGACTTACAGAACATGGGAAATCATATTTTTTAAATCTTAAGTGAATTTGTGATCCCTCAATAAATATGGAAAAGTCCAGCCAAAAGTTAGATGAAGGAAGGAATCCGACAGTCTATCCCCAACACAACACACTGAGTGATCCCATTAGATCAAATCAGATCACTCCTCCTGCCTCACTCAGGGAAAGTCCTTACTATACACCCCAGGGCTTGTGTAAAATTTCTACTGCTGTTTTAACAAATTACTGCAAACTTAGTAGCATGAAACAACACAATTTACTATCTTGTAGTTTTGAGGTCAGAAGTCCAAAACGGGTCTCGACAAGCTGAAATCAAGATGGCTGCAAGGCTGGTTCCTCTGTGGAGAATCCTTTTCCTCACCTTCCCCAGCTCCTAGAGTGCCTCCTGCTCTCCTTGGTTCATGGCCCCTTCCCCCCCCCCCCACCTTCAAAGGCATCAGCGTTGGGCCAAGTCCTCACACTTAGTGTCTCTCTCTCTTTCCTGCCTCTCCCACTTCTAAGGACCCTTGTGATCACAGTGAGCCCACTTGGATAGCCACGGATAATCTCGTCGTTTCGTCTCCAGGTCAGATGAAGGTGACCTGAATTCTATCTGCAACCTAAATTCCACTTTGCCAGTAACGTGTTCTAGGGATCAGGAAGTGGGCATCTCTGAGGAGTCAGGAGATAAACCGCTCACCACAAGGCCCAGGTTGGTCTTGTCGTCCCCCATTCTCTCCACAATCGCTTCTCTCAATTTCCCCGCACTGACTCCACTCTCACCCTACCTGCAGCATCCCAGGCACCATGCCATGTGCTTTAACATACATGCTCTCATTTAAATCCTCAAAACAATTCTGTCAGATAGGTAGTTTTACCCCCTTTTTCCAGATGAAAAAAATTAAGATTCAGAGAAACGAGAAACTTCTTGATCAACAATCCTGAAGTAGGAAAAACTAACTTTTCTGACTCTGAGGCCAGTATTCTTTCCACTATATCCTGCTCCCTCTATCTGAATTAGCAACCTGACTGACAATTTAGAACTGGTAAAATGT
>VMDR010011708.1:0-27949 GCA_007922815.1 Macrotus californicus | reverse complement strand
TGTGTGTGTGTGTGTGTTTATAAACTTTATTTCGGCCTTTTACATTAACAAATAACTTCTCTACCTCATGAGCTGAGGATGGTCCTTCAACGGCTACATCATGTTCTGATATTCATAGGGTAGTCCCCCCTTATCCACCCACAGTTTTACTTTCTGTGGTTTTACTCACCATGGCCCAAAAATATGAAATGGAAAATTACAGATATGAACATTCGTAAGCTTTAAACCGCACATTGCTCTGAGTAGTGTGATGAAATCTCGTGCCATCCTGCTCCCTTCCACCTGAGACATGAACCATCCCTTTGTCCAGCGTCACCAGGCTGCATACACTTCTGCCCGCAGTCACATGGCCGCTGCTTGGTCATCAGAACTGACGGCTGCAGTTTTGCAGGGCTGGTGTTCAAGTAACTGTTACTTTACTTAAAATGGCCCCAAAGCCATTCCCATAATTGGTATTCCAATATATCATTATGATTGTTTTATTTTATTATTATTCATTGTTACTAATCTCTCACTGTGCCTGATTTATAAATTAAACTTTACCATAGGTATGCATGTCTAGGAGAAAACATAGTACGCGTAGCATTTGGTAATATCTGCAGTTTCAGGCAACTACTGGGGGTCTTGGAACATATGTCCTGTAGATAAGGGAGGACTACTGTTATATGGCATTTTCAAACTTACAAAGCCAAAAATATTACACATATTTTATTTCTTTTCTTTTTATGTCTTTCATCTCTTCTTTTATCTTATATGTACGCTATTCTACTTTTACTTGTAGTGAAGCATCTGAGAAATGCAATGACCTTTAGAAAAAGGTGAGATAACCGTGGGACTCCAGGATCTAACCACAGTCCCTGGCTTAACAATGATATATTTATTTCACAGGGATCAAACCAGGAACATTTGTAACTTTACCCTGTAATAACTTCCTGAGGCAAAGGACCAAGAGCCCTCCTCTGGGGCTCACATTAATGGGGTAGATGTGCAGAAGCTTCTAGCTCTCTTTTGCCTAACTGCCACCAGGAATAAATTTCTACACACACGTGGAGTCCACCTTGACATTTAAAATGGGATGACCCAACGATTCCACTTCTGGAATATATTCGAAGAAACCCAAAACACTAATTTGAAAGAATATGTGTACCCTATATTCATTGCCATGTTATTTATAACAGCCAAGATCTGGAAGCAGCCAAAGTGCCCATCAGTAGATGAGTGGATAAAAAAGCTGTGATGCACTTACAAAATCGAATACTACTCAGCTTTGAGAAAGAAGGAAATCTTACCTTTTGCAACAGTATGGATGGACCTGAACAATACTATGCTAAGTGAAATAAGCCAATCAGAGAAAGAGAAACGCCATCTGATTTCACTTATATGTGGAATCTAATGAACAAAATAAACTAAGAAGCAAATTAGAAATATAGTCATAGATACAGAGAATAGACTGACAGCTATCAGAGGGGAGGGGAGGTGGGGGGCTGGGTGGAAAAAGTTAAGGGGTTAAGGAGAAGAAAAAAAGGCATAGATATGGACAGACGTATGGTCATTGCCAGAGGGAGGGGGTGGGAGGAGGTGGAACAAGGCAAGGGGGAGACAAATGGTGGCTGAAAGAGTCTTGACTTTGGGCGGTGAGTGTACAATGAAGTGTGCCAACAATATGTTATAGAGTTATACCCTTGAAACCAATGTCATGCCAATAAATTCAATAAAAAATAAAACAAATGAAAAATAAAATGGGGCACAAGGCACAGCTATTCTGATAATGACTTAAAATTGAATTGATCTTTAACCTCTGAGTGATTTTTAAATGAAGAAACTCTTTTAAACCTTTATTAAAATTATCATTATATTTAATTCTAAGAAAAGTGAACTCTGCAAGTTATATGAACTGTACGTAAATCATGGGAAGACAGAGCCAAGATTTTCCTTCATTGGCTTGACAGCTCTCCTTTTCTCTTAGTTCAACTGCTGGTTGAAAAATGATCCCCTTTTATATAAATACCTTAAAGATTTCCTCTCTAGTGGATAAGTAAACTTCTAAGAGAAATAGCTAAACTTATAGAATATTGCAGTGAAGCAGAAGCTTCCAGGATGATTTTTCAAAGGATGGGAGAAGAAAAATTACATTATTTCTGAGTACTTCTTGATTAATTTTATAAGTTCATTGAGGGAAAGGATAATTCCCAATCACCAGCACTGTGCATGATAATACACATCCAATGAATAGATAAATGTTCACTTTCCACCATGAGATAAAAAGATGAAATTGTCCACTTTCGGAAAGCCTGAAAAATCTACTCAGCCTTAAACAAAAGCTGAAAGGTTTTAGTAAACAGTAAGGAAAAAAAATAAGCACTTAAAAGGGAGATTTCTAGAGGAAAGAATTAAGAGATAAGCGTTGCTGGTTTTCATAGAATTTTACGGTTACCTTCTTTGATGGAGAGGGCCTCCAGTTCGAGGGGCAGCTCTGAAGTTCCACCCGTCCCAGTGGAACCCTGGATGTCTGGGATGGCATTCCGGCGGCCTGCCCTTGCTGAAGATGCAAAATTGTTGACCACAGCCTCCACATCAGTCATTTCTGAAGCATCTGTCCGCATAGCAACATCTACAAATAGAATGTGCACATAGAGAAAAGGATGAGCCTACTCTGAGACAAATGTTCACACCAGTGGCTGAAAGGCATGATGGGTTGATCAAATACACAACAGCCTTGAAAATCTAATCACTGATCACACCCTGCATCTATGTCTGCTGTTCTGGTGCTGGAGTTTCCAACTGCACATTCGCTCAACAGAGCAGGAAGTTCTCAGTGTGAGCCAGATTGCTATAGATAACCCCTGAGCCAAAAAGAGCCACTTGGATGTTTCAGGGTGCAGTAATCTCTTGCCTGTTGTTCTGCTTTTCTATGAAAGGATCAGCCAAAGGGGGCTTGGAAGGAAATGAACACTGACTTGTTTGACCATTCCCATACGGACTCTGCCTGCCAGGATTTGCTTTGGGTACTTGTTCAGCTTGAAACCAAATCACTATAATTTCTGGGGAGCAAACAAAGCACATGCTGTTCTCACTCTTTAGAAATAAGAAATTCAACTTTATCTCAAAGGCTGTTCCCCCCAGTGACAGCTGTGTATTTCTAGCTGTTCTCTTCTTAGACCTAATTTTCAATGCCGCATATTCATGCTGGGGAGAGTAGGACCTGTACAATCTTCTCTTGCCTCCAAGTGGACATGGTAATTACTAGTGCTTTCCTAAGCAACCTTCATCTTCCCAGCATCTGTCTGTCTCTGTGAAAAGATTCTCAAGAGATCATTCACAATACAGGGAAGGAAGGAGCAGATATTGCTTATTCTAAAACTCTTTCATATGATGTGTTCTTTTATTAACCTTTAAAAATTTAAATTGCAGTTGATGTACAATAACATATTAATTTCAGGTGTACAACCACACGACTGGGCATTTATATAACCTATGATCATCCTAATAAATCTAGTACCCATCTGACACCATATACAGCTATTACAATATTATTGACTATATTTCCCATGCTGTACTTTACATCCCCATGACGATTCTGTAACTAAGTACATCTTTGCCTTTTTTACCCATTCCTCCAACCCTCCTCCCCTCTGGCAACCATCAAAATGTTCTCTGTATCATATGATGTTTTCTAATGAATCTTTCCTAAGAAGTCAACACTGAACACTATCTCAAAAGCAGGAAGGGCAGGAACAAACATTTGTTGAGAAGCCGTTAAGTGTTAGGCTCTCAGCTGGGCATTGAGAGCACAGAACGATGCATTCCGTTTTTAGGGCACCTGCACTCTCAAAGGGAAGAATGAAGGTATATATGCAATGATACACAACATCATAACACAGAGTGTCCTGAGTGGCAGCCAAAGGATGGAGATGATAATCATTTGTGCCACTCGAGGGCAGAAATATGTGCACCTTGGCCCACACAAAGCAAATCAAACTTTTCTTTGTAGTTGGAAGACAGCCCTTTCTAATCGGTTAACTTCAATTCAGGAAATGCTAAAAATGAAAGGAAATAGTCACAAAATATGGTGCATTTGATATGAAAAATGTAACTGTTTTGGTCTATAGCACTTGAGACATGCACATTGAGCTTAGTGTTGCGCTGAAGAATCCAGGTGTAATCTAGGCTGTTTTCCAGATACCTTCATCTTTTTAGGCATTATAGAAAATTTGAGATTTTTTATCTCAAATGCTAGATTTTCAGACACAGTTTTGGAATCAGTTAGACTTTGGCTTAATATTTGCCAACCGTCTGGCATTGACAGTACAGGGTAATGTACAGAGCACTGGGCTATCAGTCAAAAAGAATATTACAGGCTTACAAGGTGATACTGGTTAATCCATTTAATTTCTCTAAGTCATGGTTCCTCCCCTATATAGTGAATATAAAAAGATGGCCTGACTGATTCACAGGATTCTTGTGAAAAACTAATGAAATGAATGATATAGAAACTCTTTGTGACTATAAAGCCATATGGTTGAATATTGGCATTGTTGCTCATGTCTCATTAAGTTTTCTTCACTGTACAATTCTCCTAATATCCCCTTTATCAAGAAATATCTTCCTATTGGAAGACCTCTTGAGTTTTCTAAGAGGGAAACCAGTTTTCTAAGAGGAAACCCATGAGGTAGTGAGGAATAACCCTCCCCACGTGGGTGTGGAAACTGGCGCTCAGGAAGGTTAAGTGACTTATTTAAAGTCACACAGCATTCGAGGATGTAAATTCAGTTGCCATTTACTCTGAAAGCAGTATGACGTGGATTGCCAGAGAATTAACTTTCTAAATCCCTGAGATATGTATAAATAGCCACACAACAGCTGCTTTCAATTCTGCCCTCCATTGCTTTTTAAAATATGTACATAAATAAGTAAACATTTGGTTATCTTGTGAGCACCCCCATGACACATGGATTTCCATTAGAGATCTCTTCTCTACTTGGGAGCAGTACCTGACACCAGTTTGGAAACAGACCTCATGTGCAGGCCTCAACTCTGTCCTCAACCAGTTCACAGCACGTCAGGAACCATGGCCATGATCCAATGTCAACTTCTGTAAAACACCCTCCTGTGTAACTGCAACTAACTATGCTAAGCCTGAAGGAGCAGTTCTGCGAATACCTTGATTATTACTGGTCAGATAGTCCAAAATCTTAAAATTGAAGATAAAAACAGATATAAAAAATTAAGACAAATAATTATATGCCATATAATTTATGTTAAATAAATGGGTAAACTGGCTTTATTTTTTCTTTTTAGCAAAATGGGACAAGTTGAAGGAGTATCAAGTTAGCATTTGTGTATTGAAAAAAAACTTCCAAAAGGTGGCCTGTAGAACAGGTTATCAACATGGAAGAAGAGATTCTGGGCTCCAAGTTTATTTCAAGGTTTCTTTGCTGCTGGCTGCTATTTGGAAGTTTTTGCTTTTACCTTTATTATTTTTCTAAATTAATTCTTTTATGGATTGGTGTTAGAGAACAAGCTTGTCATAAAACTAAAGGTTTGTCAAAGTTAGCTCACTAACTCTCCTTTTAAGATAAAAAACAAACTGGATATGCAGGGAGGCCAAGCAACAGGCTGCTTTTCTCTGGAGCTTTACTTGGTCATTTCCCAACTTGTCACTCGGCACCACCTTCCCTTCAGAGCCTATCATTGATGCTGAGTGACCAGGACGTCACACTCCAGCACAAGATGAACAACTCACCCTCCCAGCCCCACAGGACTACTGGGAGAGGAAGCTTGCTACAGTGAAAAGTCATCTGATCTTCCCGACAGAACGTATCTGTGACACAGAGGTCACTGGCAAGAGCATATGAACCCACAGGGTGATTCCTAACTGGGTTCTTTTAATTCCCTGGCAAGGAGGATCATTGCACCACTGACAATAATCCAAAAGCCCACAAAGGGGAAAACGGTTAAGAAAGCTATATATGTTATATTATGGAACATTATACCGTTGTTGTAAAGGGTGTATTAAATCCAACAGGATCTACCTATGGAGATGTGTCCATGATAGATTTTCAAATAAAACAAGTTTAAAAAGTAATATGTACAGTGTGTGTATGTTGGGAGCAAATAATGAATATAATGTGATTTCAACTTTGTAAAAAGAATAAAATCCTAGTTGGGGATGTGAGAACAAGGAGAATGTTAACCATTTTTCAGTATCTTCTTACGTATTTTAACTTGTAATAATGCACATGTTACTTTTGTAATTTAAAAAGAATTAAAACATAGTCATCTGGCAAAATTATGAATACACAGATATTCTAGCACAGAAAGGCTCTAAAAATAACATTTTGGTAATTTAACCACACATAGCATATCTCTAACTAAAAGCCTCTCCATCCTCCAAACAGTGATCTTACTTGTCTGCTGTTACCCTGTGCAACAATGGTCGCCCAGGCTTGATCTACATGAAAATTGCTCTCTCCAAATGCTTTGTGCCATTTAAAAAGTGTATAGCCTATAGGAAGAGGAGGAAACACTGCTTAAAAAAACAAAAGAGAGATCAACCTGCAGGTTCTTTTCATTTTCTGACCTAAAAAGCTATGTTTATGTTTGCTAACCGAGACAGCTGACTCACTAGCAACTCCCCTCTTCTTCTACAGAATTAGCAGAGAAATTTGGAGGAGTTCTGCTTTGTCAACTGTGGCTGCTTACAGGAAAACCATCTGGACATTGGGAGATTTCTCAGAAGTCCTTGTATGCCCACAGCAAGGTAATGTGGTTAAGGCTGCCTGTACAAACTCCTGTCTCTCCTGCAGACACACAAATTTCAGGATATCTTAACAAAGACGTTACAGAGGCGTGTACACACAAACAATCCAGCGTCTTTGCAGTCTCTGAAGCATTGAAAATGCAACAGTGGCACCACTGAAGAAGACAAAGTTGTTTAAACTAAATGGAGCACTGGAGGAATATATGCATTTAAAAAACTCACTAATCAACTCCCAATGGGTTCAAAAGAGCCGGCTATGAAAAGTGTATATTATATAAGCATACTTTTAAACAAATAGGTTTTGCAAGCTATTTTCTTCCCAACTGAGACAGTCCATACTTTCAGCACACTCATTCTTTTCTGAAGCTTTTTTTAAAAAAGATTTTATCTATTTATTTTTAAAGAGAGGGGAAGGGAGGGAGAAAGAGAGGGAGAGAAACATCAATGTGTGGTTACCTCTCTCGGGCCCCAACCAGGGTCCTGGGCCCCAACCCAGGCGTGTGCCCTGACCGGGAACAAATTGGCGACCCTAGGATTCACAGGCTGGCGCTTGATCCACTAAACCACACCAGCCAGGACTCTTTTCTGAAGCTGCTTTACATGAGTCCAAACCTGCAAGGAGGTGGATACCTCTTTTGTACTCTCTGGACCCACAGCACTTGCCCCATCTCCCACAGTGAAACCACTACTTATTCTGCATGGCCAACTTGAAATAAACTTCTTACCCTCTAAAGTAGTTCTTTGGAGGTATGAGTCAGGCTAGCTGAAAAAACACTTAAAGTATCAAGGAAGGAAGCACATGCATTTTCAGTGTTCTTCCTGGCCAGAAGACAGAGAGGAAAAGATACCAACATACACTTGTCTTAGCTGATAACTGTCTCTCCAGATTTTAATACCTTAATACCTTATGCCAGAGTTCTGTAGTTCTCTGTATACAGATCATTCTTTTGTATGATATTAACATAAAACCTCTTCCATACAAAGAGCTATAACAATTGCCTCTTAATATGGACCAACAGAAACAGATAATTATTTATCCGGTCAACATTTATTGAGCTCCTACTGAATTATTAAGTGCCAGGCCTTGTGCTAGGCCCACAAGCTACAAAGAGGGACCCCCAGTCTGGTGAGATCTTTTCAGTGATATTTCTTGAACTCAAATCCTATTCTTTGCAAATATAGTAAAATTATCCACTCCAAAATTTGAATCTTTTAACATATTTCCTATTCACTTAAGTATCCAGACCATTCTAGGCCTAAATAGAGCTGACATGGAACATGTATACATGTATAAAAATTATATTTTTAACTTAGAGATCTTCTTCGTTTTAAAAGTTCCTGTGTATATGGCATTGCTGTGATTCAAGTCTCTGCCAAAGGAAAGTCTACCTCTTGTCTGTTGACACATATACTTTTTTTCACGCTTAAGTTCTTGCTTGATAATAATGACTTAAACAGACTCTTCAACATATCGTGGTGGACCTATGGAGGCAAGTTTTATCACAGAAAAATTCTGATACTCTAAACCTATAAAGTTCAAAATGAAAACCCAATTGATTTTCCTATAATCTTCCAGGTTAAGTAATGAACAAATCTGAATACCCACCTTCCCAATGCAATGACACCTGTTACACTAAGACAGGGTCACTCAGAATAATACTATGGACTGATATGGATAAAGACAAAAAAGATTAACTGCATGAATCTATGTACCTCCTTGAGGGTGGGGGGCACATTTAACTGATCATCCTACTCTCCTTAGTTTCCTGCTAGAAAAACTTCTTTAATGCATCAAGGATTGTTGGCATTTAGGTTGACAGAGGTCTTCCCTTGAAGACCTTCTTGCAACTTCCCAAAAGGATCATAAAACTTTTCCCATTATTGCAGGAATTTAAACTTGAAAGGACCTTAGAGTGCAACCTTTCAGACCCTAATACTTAAGTAATGTTAAGTAACTTAACACCAACTCTGTGCAAAACACTGTGCTAGTTTCTGTGGAATTAGCCACACTAAGAAAGGACTTCCTCTGCCTCAGCTGAGAACCGGGAAGACTACAGGCCAGGCAGCTACTCACATGCACAAAGGAGGGCCGGGGCAGCCCAGGGAACATAACATTAGAGTGGGGTTCCAGAGAATGAGTAAGCAAATTCCAGGGAGAGACTGTTCTCAGACCATCCATGTCTCATCTTTGCCCTTTTCCAACAATTTTGGACACAATGTTCCTAAATTTCTAAAGGAGCACAAAGACTCCAAGCTCACAAAAGCCCTAGGGCTGCTTTTGCACTAGTGAGACAATGATATAATTTTGAGGTTCATACGATGGGCTTGCACCCTCCCCATCTTGTAATGAACACAGTCTGTCTGTGCAGGGGTTTTAAACACAAGGCGTGAGAAGCTGGTTCCTTTTTTAATGAGACCGTGGTTTTTAAATGACATCAATGGGAAGGAGAAAAGGAGAAGTTAACTCTGACCAATGTGGTCACCCTAGAAAAGACTCTGCCTGGTACATGGACTTTCTATTCATATATAATATGATGTTACGATAATACTATATTTAAAATACAACATTTTACAGTAAACTGTTTTGAATTAAAAACTGTGTGTCCCAACACCATACATAGCTATTACAATGTATGGTGTCAGGGGGATACTAGACTTATTGGGGTGACCACTTTGAGTTACATAAATGTCTAATCACTATGTTGTACACCTGGAACTAATATAATGTTGTATGTCAACAGTAATGGAAAAACAATAATTGTTAAAAGGCTGTATGTCCCTTTTGATCACCCATCTCTTTGTACTAAGCATGACTTCACGTTCCTTTTAAGGCCTCCTTATATAATTTAGACTTGTGTATGTTCAGAAGAAAAGTTTTCAAGTGAAGAGTTCAAAAGAAAGCTTTGACCAATGACATTACTAAACTACATTAGAACCCCCTTGGGATGACGGCCCTTAAATTCGTCCTGATGTGAGTTAAACCATCTATGTGGAGCAACAGAAAGTTTGGTTGACTAAAAGTGAACATTCCTGAAGTTGAATCCTGCATTGCCTTCCAATAGATTTGTGACTTACAATAAGATTTCTTTGTTAATTAAGTTCCCAAAGTTATTAAAAGTAAGGTGAATATTACCTATTTTACTTACCTTGGAACCAAACAAACCAATAGATATCAATGTACTTGGTTGATAACCACATGGATGAAATTTGTTTAGAAATCAGCGATATTAATTTGTAGGCACTATAACAGATTATCATTAAAACATCAATTATCTTGTTAAATTCTAGTGTTGATGTGGCTTAAAATACAGCCTCTTATGTGAATTATAAAGACAAAAAGAGACTAACATTGATACATTACCAGAAACTTAGTATTCAGGGGAAAAAAAGAGAGACAGAAACATTTAAAAAACCCTTTACAATCCCCCCACAACACACACACACACACTCGCTCCCGTGCAAATGCCATACTGGCTACTTTTCTACAGCATCTGTTCCAAATAAGCCACCCGTCCTAGAAGTCCGCATCTCTCTGAACACTCATCAGTCTCTCCCGAAGGGTGGACGTTTCATATACTTTGAGCAAAATAAAACATGTTTAAGACTTTCTTTAATAGTTAAAATGGGATTAAAATTCTCCATTTCTTCATGATGCCTGAAAAACAATTTAGTCACAGAATTGGTTAGAACACTGTGCTTTCTCGTAAGGCTCATGCTGACCACCTCATTGAAAACGTGTCTCCTCCTGTGGCCCCTGACCCCTTTTACCTTGCTCTACTTTCCCCTAGGACTTAGTAGCTTCAACACATGTGACTTACTTTGACGGCACTTGCTGTCTACTGTCTGTCTCCCTCCACTAGACTGTAAGGTCCACAAAAGTGGAGGCTTTTGTACGCTGTTAACTGTGGCAATTAAGAGAGACTTCGCAGAAGCGGTAGTACACATATTAGACCTTAATATTTGGAATGAATTTGAACAGGTAAGAAGAAAAGTGAAAAGGCTTACCAAGCCAGAAAAATAACTTGGGCCAAACCATTAAATTTGGAGTGTAAAAGCAAGCCCCCCCACAAGGAGAAGGAAATACCGGATTGCAGTAGTGTTGTGTCATATAGAGTTGGAAAAATAAGTCGGACCATAGTCATAACTAGAATCCAAGTTTCAAAGAAAATGAATACTATTAAAAATGAGATTGTACTTCTTCCTGTGAGCACTGAGGAGCCATAAAAACTTCCAAGTCATATAATAAAGGTGTATATAAGATAAATTGTCTGAAAAAAGAACTGATGTGAAGGATAATCATTAGAAGAGTATTTAAAAGGGAAGTGTTGTAAGCAAATCCACCATAGTAACAGTGATAAGCTGATTACAAAATTTATATGTAAATGCAACAGATCAAGAATAGCTTCTTATTTAAAAAAGAAGGGAAAAGGAGGACTCACACTATCAGATGTAAAGATTCATTATAAAGTTTTGACGACTTACACTTTCAAATATAAAGATTCATTATAGAGTATTAGTTATTAAGACAGAATGGTACTCCTCAAGGATAGACAGGTAGAAAAATGGAATAAAATAGAGACCCTGGAAATATACACACATGCCGTGGTTTGCAGCAAAGGGCGAAACCACCAATGTGGTCACAACTTTTGCTGGTGGTCTTAGAAAATTCACAGAGAGGAAACACCAGAGAACTAGATATTGATGGGAAGATTGTCAGTCATGGAAAAAATGTGGAAAGTATATTTATGACAAAATTCTAAGATTATTAAATAAACAACTTCGAGTCATAGTTTCTTCCCTTGAATTTTGCATTTAAATATTTTCACACAGAACAGTTGAAAGAACAATATATAACTTTCATTTGACTTTAATAATTGTTAAAAGTTTGTTATTTAATTTCTCTCTATAAACACATACACATATAATTTTTGTTCCAACATTTGAAAGCAAGCTGCTGATAACATGACACTTGACATCCAAATATTTTAGCATGCGTCTTTTAAGAATTACATTCGTCTATATACCCATATTACCATTATATTTCCACAGCATTGTTTTTAGCATCTTGCAATTCTGAGATAAAAGGAACCCTTTTCTCTTTAGACATACCTTTGGGAGAATTATTGGTTTTTCTATGTTTGAAAAGTTCTATTTTATCCTTGTTTTTGCAAGGTATATTGCTCTAGGTTTATACTACCTTCTAAAAGCATGTCACAATACCATTCTACTTTATTCCATTTTTGTTAAGAAGCTTGCTGATTGTGATGGTTAATTTCCTGTGTCAACTGGCCTGGACCACAGGGTGCAGAGGTATTGAACATTTTCCTGGGCGTGGCAGTGAGGGTGTCTATGGATAAGGTTAACATTTGAATCAATAGACTGAGTAAAGCAGATTGCCCTACCAAATGTGGATGGGCATCATCCAATCCACTGAAAGACTAAATAGAATAAAAAATCATTTAAGGGAGAATTTGCTCTCTCTGCCTGTCTTAGAAGTGGAACATTGGTCTTCCAGTGCCTTCAGACTCAGATTATATCACCAGCTCTCACTTCTCAGGCCTCCAGGCTTGGAACCAAATTATATTATTGGCTCTCCTGAGTCTCCAGCTTGCTGGCTGCAGATTTTGAGACTTCTTAACCTCCAAAATACCTTGAGCTAATTCTTTATAATAGATAAATGTATATCTTATTTGTTGTGCTTCTCTGGAGAACCCTGAATAATACAATGAGATATAATTGTCATTTTTTGTGGTTTATATAGTCTTTTTTCTGGTATGTTTTGAAGATTTTACAAGGTGCCTAGATCCTTTTTTCTTCTTCTTAGTATTTGTTAGGATACCTAAATTTGAGATTTTCATAAACTCTAGAAAAGTCTCAGGTGTTATTTATTTGAGTATTACTTTCCATCCTTCTGTTATTTCCACTAGGAATTTCAACTAGACATGTAAGATAAATAGCCTCATCCTATTGACCAAGTCTCTCAACCTTCCCTTCACTTCATTTTCCATCTCTTCTGTCTCTCTGTACTGCACTGTGCAGAACATCTTCAGGTCTGTCTTTCTGTTCACTAGTTATCCCTTCATTTGTGTCTAATCTGCCTCACTCAGTATACACGAAGTTTTCAGTTCTAATTATATTTTTTCATTTCTAGACAATGTGGCTCTTTTTCAAGTCTGCCTCATTGTAGTACAGTATCTTATTTTTTTAGTCATACATAATTAAAATACCCTCATTTATTCTTTTCAAATATATTAAGCCCATGTTTTTAAATTTTATTTAATTCACACATCTGAATTCTTCTTTTTTTAATTTTTTAATTACTTTACTGTTGTTCATTTACAGTTGTCTGCATTTTCCCCCCATTCTCCCCCCCACCCCAGCCAATCCCACCTCCCTCCCCCGCTCCCACCCCCCTCCTTGGTTATGTCCATGTGTCCTTTATAGTGTTTCCTAAAAACCCTTCCCTCGCACTGTTCGCTCCCCCTTCCCTTCTGGCCATTGTTAGATTGTTCTTAATTTCAATGTCTCTGGTTGTATTTTGTTTGCTATTTTCCTTTGTTGATTATGTTCCAATTAAAGGTGAGATCATGTGGTATTTCTCCCTCACCGCCTGGTTTATTTTACTTAGCATAATGCTCTCTAGTTCCATCCATGCTGTTGCCAAGGGCAGGATCTCCTTCTTTCTCTCTGCTGTGTAGAATTCCATTGTGTAAATGTACCACAGTTTTTTGATCCACTCATTGACTGATGGGCACTTAGGTTGCTTCCAGCCACTTGGCTATTGTAAATTGTGCTGCTATACACATCTGAGTTCTTTATAGTCTGATTCTGTTATTGTTTCGGTAAAATCTCTCTCACAGTGGCTTATTTCCTTGCATGTTTTGTGACTTTGGGTTCTGAGCTTATGTTTTTTGAAAAACTTCTTTGAAGTTACCTGAGATATGAATTAAAGCATTTTCCTCTACATGAGCATCTGGGGTCACTACCAAATTGGTTAGTGTTAAGTTCTCAACATGGAATTATTCAGACTACACAGTTTCAAACATTTGAGGTTCTACTTCTGGTAATAAATGATAAGTAGTGCTTTTTTTCTTCTTTTGCACCCAAGGCAAGGCTAAGACTGGCAAGTATCCTTACTGTCTTTCTTTGAAAGTTAAGATTTAGCCATGTTACCCTTTGGCTGAATATGTCAGTCTTCAGCAGTCTAAGTCTTATGCTGGGGACCCAATCTGATTCCCTACCTTGAGTGGGTCCTAAATTTCTTCCCTATCTCCAACACATGATTCTTTAAAACAGAAGTTCTGAGGCATTAGGGAACTCAGAGAAGCCTCTGAGTATAGCACTCACCTGCTTCTAGATTTGTATTTCTTGTTTTTCTGGGTTTATGAAGTATTCTCATAGTTATTTGCCAATACAAACATTCATTTTAAAATATATTTGTAAAATGTCCTAAAAAATAAAAAATAAATAAAAAGATTTTTGAAAATATGTTATCCTACATTTTAGTGTGTTGTGTACTAGGGCTTTTTAAAAGGCATTGTCTTTCATAGTGCCAGAAAAGAAAATTCTAGCTAAATTTCAATAATTTTGTATCCAAGTAATATCAAGATACCCATTTTGTGCAGTCACAAAAAACAATGTGCTATAATGTAACTGCATTAATTTTTAACAGAACTTACTTTAACTCACAGAGCTCCATTTTCCCTTCACAGCAAAAAACAAGTATCATGAGTCAAAGTAAAATCATTCACTTCCACATTAATCTACAGGATTTATTCCTCCATGCGGAGTAGGCCTAAAATTAAGGTTTAATATTACATGCTGCCCTGACATCTAGTAAAACTGAGTGTTCCAAATGTTGCCTCTCCACTCTGCTCCCATAGATAAGGTACCCTAGCCAAATAACACCTTTTTTATCAAAGGGATCAGGTACAATTCCTGCTTATTCCTGAGCAGTGCTTTTCAGTTCCTTGCCAGCCTGTGTAATTATCCAAACAAGCCGACTACATCCTCTTGTTGGAATCAGGAGGCACCATACCTTCTCATTACTACAGTTTGCTTCCTATAACCCTTGGTTATTTACTCTGTCCCTGAGTACAATCCCCATGTAGCCCTGCATGACTTATGGTGTCCTCCCTGGGTTATGAATATATGTGGCTAGTAAACTACCATCAATCTCATCTGTTCAGTGTCAAGTGCTGTGTGTTTAGCCAACTCCATACCCCCAGGGCAGGAATCTCTCCCTCACCAATAAGGTGAATAGGAGTCAATAAAAACTACTGGTGTAAAAACTACTGCTACAAACCACATGACATGCCCAGCCATGAACAAGGACACCTGGTCAGCATTAATTAACTGCTCTTGGTAAACTGGATTTGTGATATGGTGAATGCTGCCTGAGATGATACCACTAATGCTGCCAGGCTGGAGCTATGTCCTGTGTGGCACTCTGTCCTCTTTGCCAGCAATTGTCATCTCTTTCTATCCTAAAACCCTCTTGCCCCCAAGACAGGAATGGTTGTTACTTGATACTCCCTGACCATCCCTGGTGCTGTCAAGTTTAGCCTATGTTTGGCAGGTGGTCTCTGAGGCCCCCACCTGTGAAGGCAGTAAAAACACAGCACCCTAACCAGTCAGAGCTTCGGTCCTCCTTACCAAGGGTGAAGTTAGGCCACTGCACCCAGCCTGGTGACCATCACTGGCTGCTTTGGGAAACCATACAGCCATTGTTGGTGACTGTGCACATTTGGAACAGACCCAAAGACAGTACTTTGTGAGGATAATGCAAAGGAAGGAGATGACCACCCCGTAGAGAATTAAGCATGACAATCCTAATGTTGTTCTTCATACAATGGTAGTGACCTTGCTGATCTCCTGTGACGCTGCTTCCCTTGCTGTTGTTGCTTGCACTCTCCTGACCCCCAAGGGTATCAAGATGTACATCCATGGTGGCCTGTGGCCCACGGGCTGATAAAAACAAAAAGGGTAGGGGGAGGAAGGAGCAGTGGGTACTCAACTACTCTCCTAATGCAAAATCCACAGCCAATGCACCTAAGACTTTTTACTTAACCCTTACCATAAATGTTAGGGATAAAAGGTAGGGGAGATTATTTCCATAATCCAAATGAGATGGCAAATTAAGTTTTCTAGATGTTAGGAAGTTTCTCTAAATTAGGATTTAAGCCCTGACATGTGTGAGTTGAAAACATGGGATATCAATGATTTCGTTACATAGCCTCCCTTCTAGATTCATAGACACTAATAAATTTAGAAGAGATTAAAATAGCATAGAAATGCCTAGGTATAAACTTAAGGGGACCCAAAAGCCATGTATACTCACCTACTACGCCATCTAGCATATGCATGAGTCACTTCTGCAAGAACCCTTCTTTCATTGAACTACATGTTCTCCTCGGTGTTAAACCAAATTCAAAACATTGCTCAAGCATTTATCTAATATGAAAACTTTAATTCAATTTTGAATCTTAAAAATGAAGGTCATATGATTGGAATAATATGCAAAACTTTGAATAGAAATTACTTTTTATTTTCTTTATAATTGTCATTAACTATCATATAATATACATAGACAGTATAACTACTAATCTGTGACCACACACATTCAGATGTCTTAAAATTCTCTCCCAAAGTAATACAGAAGCAAAGTTCTTGTGCCGGTGGTATAATTTTATCTGTAATTTAATTATTGTTATTATCAGTCATGTTAGTTTTAATTTTCAACTACTCTGCAATGACACAGCAATTAGCATTGGATGTAGTTAAAGACATTAACTTTTGTTTAAAGATTCTAAATTTTTCGGTTTAATTTTAGACTTTATTTATTGCTGCATTTTATCTTTGCAGTGATTTGTTAAAATATAAAAATAAATTTGCATTTAATAGAATGCAAATATCATTCTATAATATCATAGACAATATCATTTTCTGATAACAAAGGAGAGAATGTCCCAAGGAATGCAGCAAAGGAAACCCAGTATCACATTCCCTGGAGGTAACCGACTCCACTATATTTGTCATTTTAATACGGTAAGACAAATAAACATGCTTTTTACTGTAAAATGTTGCACTTTCCCCTTGAAAGCTATGATTGCGACTTGGTGACCTTCTCCAAGCTGCCCTAGCTATGTACACCTTGGCCCAAATGTCCTTTTAGTTCAGGAGCTGCTGAATGATCAGGCACTCAGCTTCATCCATCTGCTCTAACAGTGACCTCTCTCAAAATTTTTAAAAATAAGCTTTGGGTATTTTCTTTTTATAGCTTTGCCAACTATAATCGTGTTACATCCTGACACCAGGCAGTGTAAATTAATTCCTCTTCTGTCTCATGAGCCATGCTACAGAGAACTAGGTTTTTCACCTTAACCCTTAATTAAAATGTAGAAAGGAGAAGACAAAAAAGTGAGGTCTCTGGAAAAGTTTAACACTATCCCAGCCTGAAGGCTAACAGAGTGATTTTAAAGCAAATTAGCTCTTCTTATGATTAAAAAAAAAATCTTAATGGCCCAATTAGCTGTGGGTGGCTGGTCTCCGAATTGCTCTCTTGGCGAGGAGCATGGAGTTTTGCAGCCTTTTTATAACCTGTGATTTTTTTCTCGCCAGTGGCAGTGGGGCTCTTTCAGGGGATTGTTGCAAGAAAAGCATTTCATGCACCCACACATGGAAGCTCGTGGTACGGCAAGGTTTATTCAGGTGGAAATGGAAGGCTGCCCCTGTGTCGCATCTCTGTCTGTTCTGCCATGGAAAAACTCCATCAGTGCCTTTAGCAAAGCCAAAACAAAGGCCAGTGTCCAGAGTTTCTGATTCATTGTTCTGGCATTAACAGTCTCAGTCCCCATCCAGGTAGTTTAGTGCTATTCCCAGGTGCCTTACTGTACCTAGGCTCTCACCTGGAGCCTGTGTTTGAAGTCCCTGCAGCCATTGGCCAGTAGACTCGCATAGTTACTATGGAGAGAATGCAAGAACAGGATGAGCATGGGTCACTGAGCTTGGGGGGACCAGGAGCTTTTACAAAATAGCCAATCAGCTTCCCAAGTGCTCCCAGGTTTCTGGTGGATTTGCCTTCCAGTTGGAAGGCAGTCAATCCATTGTTTCCCCATAGACTGACAGACCTCTATGGTTGCCATTTTGGCTCCCATTGCACATGTGATTACCTGCCCTTTTATTTTTTTATTCCTTCCCCTACTGATCTTTGGTGGTTCCCTGGGGAGTATGTGAAGCTGTAGCCTCCTGGTGGAACAAGCAGGCTTATACTTACTGTTCTTTATGCTCAACAATGTCTGATTCCCAATGCTTTCTTCCTTTATTAATAACTAGGTAATGACCTGTGGTAACAATATGACATGATTTATGACATTTTAGCCAATTAATCACATCAAAGTGGGAAGCAAGTGAGTCTATTCTTACACTCCCACACTCCCCATTGATGATTAGATTAGGAAAGGGTGCATCCGTTCTGCTGGTGTGCACACCCAGAGTGAGTATGGGAGGAGCTGGCTTTCTTCCATTAGTTTAAACCAAAATGAGCAGAGGGAATAAAAGTGTGAAGAAATGGGAAAAAAATCTTAATGGAGGAGGAAAGAAATAGAGAGTGAACAAGGGTGGGTAAAAAGCCTATAATCCTAATCCAGATGAACTGAAGTAGCATTTCCTAAACTTGTCTCCTGGGACATCTATTAATAGTGCAGACTTCTAGTGCCTTACCTAGAGCCTTCTATTCAGTGTGTTTGACACTGTATGCATTGCAAGTACTGTAGGAGATTCTTGTTTTCACACAAATTTGACAACAACTGGACTGGAATGAAGGTTAGGTAAGATTCTCCTCCATCTTTCTCTAACAATATATTGAAAAAAACAAAACCATAAATTATCTTGCTTCAGGGTCTAACAGCATGTATTGTCCAAAAGAATAAATCATTTGCTGGTCATTTTAGTGAAGTATACCAATGCATACACACAGCCTTGGAAATGTACTCCTCCAATTTCAGACCTTATTAAAAAATTGCCTTGTAGTTAATTAAAAATCAAATGAATCACAAAACTAACTTTGTCCAGACCTGCTCTATCAGGATATATACTGATGGCCTCGGTTACACCAGTCATCCCCTGGACTCTTTCACCTTTGACTCTGATGACCAACCCTGAAGTTCACCACTAAATGAGTTTAACATGTTGTTCACTAAACATCCTATGTGGGTGACTTCTTTTACCCCCCAGAAGAGAGGCAAGAGCAAATAGGTTCTAAGTGTAGATAGTGAACAGTAGGTAGTTGATGAGGACTTTCTGAATAAATTTCATATCAATCTGACTGTGTAATCCACATCATTTAAAGATCCCGTCTGTGTGGATAGGAAGTTTATATTACTGAACTTGAAAAAACAGGGCTGTTATTTTAAGTGAATACCCTAGGTTGGCAGTATATCTGAACAAGAAAAGACCTTTCAAGTCATCCTGCCACTGTTACCCATGTCCCATCAAATTGTTCATTGTTATCCTTGGACATTTGACTAATGATGCTGAAGAATGTTAGTTGAAAAAATTCTCCCATAATTCACTATAATTAAAAAAGCTGAAGAAAATACTAGAAAGCTGATTCCATTTGTAATAATAAAAATTAGTATAATTACAGACATTCTCAAAGATCCTCAGTAGCAGGTGTAGACAAGGCATAAAGGAAGCATGACACAATGAAAATAGCAGAAAGAATTCCTCACCCGAGCTTTTTAACCCTGGCAAGTGGGCCTGCGAAGCCAGAACATCCTAGATGATATTGACTAAGATCTCTCTGGGTATCTCAAAGATATCTCAAAAAAGTTCACTGAGAAAAAGGCATGATTTAAAAGCTCATGTAATTAATGAATATTTGGGGGGTATCATTTTCAGATAGATGTTCATCTTGTAAAAATATCAGAAGAAAGTTTTTGAAATGCAATCAAAGTAAAACAGTTGCTGGTAACAGGACATATACAGAGAATGAATATGCAAAGGCAGTGACGTAAGGATAGACAACACCGCGAGATCATTGTAGAACACACTTTGAAGCAAAATTCCATTACAGCAATGCACTC
This sequence comes from Macrotus californicus, assembly GCA_007922815.1. Classification (NCBI taxonomy): domain Eukaryota; kingdom Metazoa; phylum Chordata; class Mammalia; order Chiroptera; family Phyllostomidae; genus Macrotus; species Macrotus californicus. The sequence continues at coordinate 8,104 of VMDR010011708.1, read as the reverse complement.
AGCCTCTGGGGAGCTGCAGACCCCCAGACCAAGTCCTTTGTACCCTTCACCACCTTCCTTCATCAATCTTCTCGTGTTCCTCTCTCCAGCCCGTCCCCATTCCCTTCCACAGACCTTCTAGTGCCCTCTTTCTCTTCATCCTAGACTAACTATCTCTTGGAAAATACAGGGATGGGCAAAAGTGGGTTAATACAAATAATAAATAATACAATAATTAATAAATAAATAATACAAAAATGAACTATGCTTTGTACACTCACAACTGTAAACTTACTTTTGCCCACCCCTGAATTAATTCATTCACTAGACTATGTTCTATATGTGGTCCCCTGCAGGGAAAACTCCAGGCAAAGTCTTACACCAAAGAAGCAAATCATTACTGGTGGATGCCATTTCCACAAATTGATGGAAAAGGAGATTTCCACAAATAATGTTATTTGGGGAAGATGAGAAATTTTCCTGAATTATCAGCATTTTATCTTCTGCCTATTTTTAAGGTTGGTGGGGGTGTTGGAGTCAAACAGGCATCCTGAGCACCACCAAGTACACAACATTGAGCAGATCTCCTAACGTCTTTGCGCCTCAGTTTCCCTAGTTTCTGTCCTGTAAAGTTCTCTCAATACCTAACGTATCTTTTTATTTTCCATTTGCAGTGTGGGCAGGGGAACCTAGGTTTTTTACAGTTTTCTTTCTAGTAATTAAGTAGCCTTTGGCTGTCTCTTCTTTCACTTTCCTTACTATACATAAACCTACTTAAATAAAACTCACCTAAATTTCCCAATCATTCATCAAAAATGGCCAAGAACTAAAGAGGAAAGTAGTAATCCAAGCATGTTCTCACTCATTTATAAGTATTTAAAAGCCAATTTGTTTCACTTTTAAGACTTATGGTCTAGGTGTAATCATTACAATAACCTCAAGACTTGAACTTTCCTTAGCTAGATGGGTAAAAATTACAAAAAAAAATCTTACTTGCATTAAAAAGCATGAGCTCAAAGAAAAATCTAATCAGTATGTATATGATAGAAAGCTCTTGTTTCATTTGAATGAAGAATGTTCTGGTTGAAGTTACTCTTGTGTTGCCAGGCAACAGTCCCTACATCTTTCAGTCTCGAAGGAGTTGACTCTTAAATCCCAAGTCACACACTCCACCTTACAGCACTTGCATTTGGGAATCTGCAGGGCAGTGACAATAATCCTTCATCACAGGGTCCAGAGAGGGGAGCACTGTGGCATTTTCAAAAGCCTCTATTATGGGTGTGGAAATAATAAAAAATGATACAAATATTCATTTTTATCATTTTCTGTTTCTGTTTTTACCTATTTGTGTGTGTATGTGTGTGTGTGTGTGTGTGTGTTGCTGTATTCAGACTCCACATGGAGAGAGCATGGAGAGAAAGCAGAGATGCCTACTTTCTGTTAACTTGAATTGCCTCTATACTTTAAAGGTTTGTAGCCAAGATTACAATTCCAAACCTGTTGGAAAATTGGAAATCAGAAGGCTTTCTGTAGTCTAAAACATTATATTTCTTTAATGTATTTTTAAAAAGATTTTATTTATCTATTTTTAGAGAGAGGGGAAGGGAAGGTAGAAAGAGAGAGAGAGAAACATTGATGTGTGGTTGCCTCTTGTGCACCTCCTACTGGGGGTCTGGTCCACCATCCAGGCATGTGCCCAGACTGAGAATCAAACCAACGACTCTTTGATTTGCAGGCCTGTGCTCAATCCACTGAGCTACACCAGTCAGGGCTCTTTGGTGTGTTTTTAATTTAAGATAATCTAGTCCAGTCATAGCAAAATATTTCCACTGAGTATTTTTTTATAAACATTTGTTCTACCGAGGCCACATAGAGTGGTCACTTTACTGTTGTGTTTATGCATGAGATGAACTCTTTTGAACCTAAGAATTTTCTCTTTTTGTAAATCCTTTCTATAACTTGCCTCCAGATTCATCTGGGAAACACCTGTTGAGTCGTTCTCATCTCTATTTCTCATATACATAGTAGTAATTACAACTATAAATAGAATTTTTAATCTTTTTTAAAACTGAAAATTTAAATATTTTCTGCACTCTGGCATAATCTCTCTGGTTTGTTTTAGAGGTAATTTCCATCTTTTAAATTAAGAATATAATGATGGAAACATATGATTCAGCCTAATTCTATCACCATCTGTCACTAGGGACAAGTGACTAACTTTTCAAAACACACTTTTGATGACCTGTGAGGTTCAGTAGCTGGTGAAGATTGTGTGTTTTCTAAATTTAAAAATATATAGAAATTTTTAATTTGTTTTTATTTTATTTTTATTGAATTTATTGGGGTGACATTGGTTAATAAAACTGTATAGGTTTTAGGCGTATATCATCTGTATATTTTATTGTGTGTTCACTACCCCAAGTCAAGCCTTCTTCCGTCACCATTTATCACCACTTCATTCTACGTTGTGACAGAATAGATGGACTGGAGAGTATTATGCTAAGTGAAATAAGCCAGGCAGGCAAAGACAAGTACCATATGATCTCACTTATATGTGGAATCTAATGAACAAAATAAACTGACAAACAAAACAGAAACAGAATCACAGATACAGAGAGAGACTGACAGCTGTCAGAAGGGAGGAAGGGGGGTTGGGGAACTGAGTGAAAAAAGGTGAAGGGATTAAGGAAAAACCTCATAGAAATATCTTAATAACCTAATATTTGAACATTGAGATGTAATGTTTTGCACAATTCAAATGTCTATCTGACCTTGACCACAGCATACCTAATCCAGTTTCTTTTCCTATTTTATAATTTAATGGAATTAATGCAAAGTCAAATTAATCAATGTCATAAAAGACAGTCAAGAGAAAAATGGAACAATTGACAATCCATAAGTAACTTGGAGATATCTGAGAACTTTGGAGCTAGAAAAAACTTCAGTCATCAGCATATTAATAAATAAACAAACAAAAAACACACGACTTTAAAGATAAGGAAAAGGTGACCAGATTATTGGCTCAATAGAAATCTGGTTAATTTCTGAATCAAGTTTAAACATCATGTTACTAAATATTTGAGTCAGTACTTATGCCACAGTAATGGCAGTTTCTAATTATTCAAGGATAAAAATCACTTTTTAACAGATCTCTTGTGTGGACATGGTGTATATTATTTGTTAAGGGAAAAGGCCCAGTCTCTGGGGGTGGAGTCGGGGAGGGTAGACCTTCTGTCAGGCATTCACGTGCTTGGGGAATGGTTTCTGATTGTGAAGTCTGAGAGAAAGACATGTCCATATCTTGACCTTGAGCCTTGCTTAAAAGTCAATCTGTGTTCTAAAGTATTTTGAAAGAAATCAATCATCCCTTTGATTGGCAAAGCTCTCTTACTTAGGAATAGATTGTTGGGGTGGAAGAGGCTTGGTTAAATGAGAATTGCACTATGTAATGATGAGATTCAGACAATAACAGTTACTGTTGTAATTTAAAAGTTGTATTCATTGGAATCTGAATTTTGTAGCTCCCAGAATATAACAATCATCAACAGATACTAATTTATTTATGTGCAGAGAGAGGGATTTTAGCCTAGATTCCAGGGAGGCAGGACAAGATAGAAACCACCTTGCCTGTGGAAGGTGGGAGAGACATGAAACAAGGCAATAAATAGGCTGGATGCTAAAGAGAGGCAGTAGGGGACCCCTATAAACAGGCATAATTAATGGATACTAGTAGTAATAATGTTGAATATCCAATTCAAATTTTCCTATTTCTGCACTAAATTCTTTTAAATTATCCTCAAGATTTTGTTAAAGTTCATTATGCACCACAACCATCAGAAGGATAGCTCTGCTTTGGGCTACAAAGGGAGAGCCCTGAGGACAATCTTAATGTGATGTAGACTAGAGAGAGCTGCAGCAGCAGCAAAAAGCTTCAGGAGACAGTAAAGGACTGAGAAGGAGGACCAGGGCATCAGACCAGAACAAGTAACAGGTAGTACTAAGGACAGATTCATGATATCTGAGGATTCTCAGAAATACTAGGTGCAGGGAAGACCAAAAAAATATTGTACGTTCTATAATATGGGAGCCATAACTATATTTATTGAGATTTAAGTGCAAGATGACCCCTCAAGGTTGAAGAACCGACATTTTTTATTTATCTGTTGATTGAAAAAGTATATAACAAATGAAAAGTCACTGTGAAATATTCTAAAAATTAATTCTTATTTTATAGTAATAATCTGTATTTTAAAAATGGTAGTATGTATGTTATGTGACAGTATTTATTTAGACAGATACATGGCTCTGTGGACCTAATAATTGCATGGAATCCTGGGAGACCAGGACCCTGTGTTGACAGACACTGGACTGTACCATAAATCACCACCCTAGTGGCCAGCACCCTGTCCCTTGTCACAATCATAACTTTAACTTCTAACATGCAAGCCTTACGCATCCACCTACTTTTCATTCACCCCTTCATCCATTTAGACTTATAAACTGTTCAAGCTACAAAGAATTGTTTAGCATTCATCTAATGTAATTCCCTCACTGGCTCTTAGAGATCGGGAGACTACATAACCCTCATGATCAACATTCAGCAGACAGTTCCAGGGGGTCTCAGCAATATTGTCTAGAAAATAGAACACAAAAATCTCTCCCACTGAGGTCCATTCCACAGGGCAATCATTTGTTCAGTCCAGAGTCCTGGGAGCCCATTTTAAGCACTGCCAGCCCACCTTCACTTCAGGGCTTGGGCTGATACATTCGGGGCATGCTTCCTGAGGCCTTATCCACATCTTATTTGTTAGACTATGAGAGAGTCACATGGCAGAGAATCATTCTTGAAGGGAAAACAAAACAAAATATCACCCCCGAATATTCTCACTTATTTTCAGCAAGCCTAGGATGGAAAACTCTCATTTAAATAACAAGTGCAATAAAGATGTGATATTTAAAAACAAATTATAACACATTTCCATCCTTCATTGGTACACTGAATGATGACATATTGTTCTTTTATAGTTGCCATTTCCAAGTTTTAATTGCTTTGGTTTAATTGGTTTAACCCCCAAAAATGTCAATTTGGTAATTACTCCTATGCTGTTGGAATTAGCTTCGTTTATCTAGCAAACAAAAATTGACTTCAGAAAGGGAAAACAATTACAATATCATACCAGGGAAAATACTATATTACTGAGGTATTAGAAAATCAATGTTGTATATGACTGAAACTCAGTTTATTTATAGGAATAAAATAAAATGTTCTTTTTTCACCTCTAAACAAGAATATACCAAATAGTCAGATATAAATTAGTTAATCCTGAATCACTTTCCTTCATTTATAAACTTATTAATTCACTTGGAAAATATCTAGTGGGTGACAATTATGTGCCTGGCAAAACAGTTATATAATTGCTTTTATGGATTCTAATGGGTAAGAAAAAACCCCAGCACAAATCCATGAATAACTACAAATTGTGGTAAGTCTTAGATGAGAAATTACAAGGTGCTATGTGAGTGTATCAGAACCTGACTCATTGACAATCAGAGCTGAGATATGAAGGAAGAAAAGACATTGGCTAGTATAGAGTTGGAAACAGAGAATTTCATACAGAGGAGAAGACCACAGGACATTTCAGGAACTGAAGAAGAACAGTGTGGCCTGAGCACAGAGAAGAAGGTAGAAAATGGCACAAGATGAAGTAGATCAGTTAGCAGGGGCCACATCACGGACGTGTGTTAAGGAGTTGGTCTACCCTAATAGCAACTGGGAAGACATTGAAGGTTCTTAAGTTATGGCGTGATGATCAAAATTGAACTTTGTAAAGGTCACTTTGGCTGCAACAAATGGGATAGATTTGGAAAATAAGAAGAGTAGATTCAAGAGATGAGTTTGGTGGCAACTGCAGCATTCCAAACGAGAGAGAATGATACATTAGAAAGTGGAGTTTATGCCTTCAATTTAACACTCCATAAAGTCTAAAGTTATTTGTGTTCTGCAAGTGACCTACTTTCCCAGAATTATATGTGTCAGAGCTAAAAGGAGGGTGAAGTGATATAATAGAAGGTACAGGTGCTATAAAAGGAAATACCACTGGCTTAGCACACTGGTCTGAACTTTTGGCTCCACCACTTACCGGCTGAGAAATCTTAGGCAAAGCATTAAGCTCTCTGAGTCCCAGCTTCCACATCTTCACAGTTGAGAAGATTAAATATGACAATTTGTGATATTCTCAGCATGTAAAAGGTAAACAACCCTAGGAGAGGTCACCTGTTCTCACCCACTCATGTTAGAGACCTTCATATTCCTTTTGAAACCTGTTCTTCCTCCCGGGTTTTCTTTCTCAGTGTAGAGCTCCATAATCCACACAGGTGCACAAGTCATAAGCTCAGGAGGTATCCTTTTCCCTCACACCTCATAATCATCAAGTCGTATACACTTTATTCTCTAAATAGCTCTTCAATTGATGGACCAACTGCTCTGCTCACGCTCTCTTACTATCCTAAAGTCACCAGCCTCTCTATATCTACCCTCGTCACTGCCTGTCTTGTTGCCTGCTAGTCCATTTTTTACACTGCCAAGCAAATCTCATTATTTAGGGTTTTTTTGTTCACTCCCCTCATGCTAGAAAAAGTCACCCAGTTCCCTAATCTAACAGCACTGTATATGAGCTACACTCCACTTGCTCCTCAGGCTTACCTCCTTCATTCCTCTCTGATCCTGCAGAGACCACTCTCTATTCACCCCCAGGTTCAGGCCAATGGATGGATGCAGCTCCTCCTGGCTGGAGTGCTCTCCTTCCAAAGTGTCTCTTCACCAGGGCAACAACTACTCAAATCTGCGGCCTCAGTTCAGACAGCACTTTGTCAGGGAGGCACTTTCCCCCACCTGACTGTAGCCCAGTATACAGGAGGGCCTATAACATGAATTTCATCGTTTGAGTAAACTGAATGCGTCATCGAATGAGGCCTGGGGAGAGTTGGATTGGAGTGCTGATGATCACATAGGTTGGGGGTGGTATGTGAGAAGACCCAGGCCTCCTGCCACGTGCTCCCTGTCTCTTTCACTCCATCGTGCTGACACCTGCCTTATAAATCTCAATTGCATCCATTCTCTTCTCTAAGCCTTAGAAACATGGTCTTCATGTGTTTCAATATGTTATACTGTGAGCTTTGATTCTGGCTCCCAAAACAGACTACTGTCACCTTCTCGCCAAAGCCTTCTCTGACTCCCCAAAGTAGAGGCTCAAGCTTCCTGTGGGACCAAGGGCTCCTGCAGCATTTGCCATACCAGTCTCCCTCCTCTGATTCTGTGAACTCGTCTGCAACTAGGACCCTGCTGGATTCATTTTACCCAAGATTGTCCTCGGGATGAAATAGTACTTGATATTCATTGAACTTAATGGCGCTCAGAGGTGAATAGTGTCCAAAAAAGGGCAACGAAAGTGATATAAAAATGCGAGGATAAAAAGACAGTTCATCATAATTATGGCTCTGCCACCGAGAGACACGGACTTTGAGAAAAGGCATGGACAACTCTGGCTAAGAAAAAGGATCATGAGGGTGATAGAGAAGAGGGTGCCACTGCTAGAACGGGCTGCTCTCCTGGTGAGTCCCTCCGCTCCACTCCCTCGGTGGACTGCCTGCCTCTTTTTACTCATGGAGTTGGAAAGGAAGAAGTTTTCACTTTCAGACAGCTGGACAATTAAGTAGGGAGGCTCTTTGCTTGCCTTGAAGACTACAGCCAGCACTGAAAAAGCTGTTTTCACAGGTTTTGCAGTTCTTGAAATGGCAGAACTGAGCTGGGGGCAGAAATCCAAGTGTAAGACCTGGTCTTGCCTTGTGGCCTTGGGCAAATCTGAGCCACTCTTTCCCCCTCTATAAAAGAAGAGGTTTAAAAGAGATGGTCTTTAGCAGTCTTTCTTATTCAGGAATTCTGCAGTTTACAGGCTTGGCACTTGTATTTACTTAAAGCTGAGATACAACCAAGGGTGAGAAGACTGTCAGTCTGGTTAACACATGCAAATGCCAACGTGCAAACTCATCCTTTTCACTCCTGTAAACTTGATCTGGACTAGGTGAAGCACATACGCATGATGATTCCCCGCCCCCCGCCCCTCCA